>JABEVS010000416.1:0-57525 GCA_018290735.1 Coelastrella sp. MACC-549
CAGCATCAATAATGCGGCAGAGTGGTAATGGGCATGCGAAACATCACAACAACATCATCGCACCAACATGCCGACATGCGCCTGGTGCCGGCACGACGCGCAGCAGGACCACGAGGTGAAGCTGGAGAGTTTGAGATGTCACCGGCGTTGGAAGGATTCCAGCGTGCTGCTGCTGCAGTAGCTGTTATCTGACGACGAGTCCGGTAACGGGAAGGGGCGGGCGGAGGGGACGCAGGACCCTGCAAACATTATATAACAGACATAAAATGTAGTTCCGTTGAGTGATAATCACGGACAGGTGGTCCAGCCGGTCGTGACTCATGATGCACCAACATGCTGATACCACCCATATTTCAACGACTGCTGCGTACATACTGTTAACACTGCGTAAAATGTACATGTTGAAGCGGCCCAAGCTGACATGGTCGAGGAAGGTATATTCACTTGAGCTGCTGCGGCAAACGGCATTGGCCCCAGCATTGCACCACGTTGCACATACATGTACTATCACATAGCTGCTCACCTGACTGATGCTGTGAAGCTCGCTTTCGTGGAGGGGGTTCTGGCGGAACTGCTGCCACACGGTGAAGGCCCTAGGGTTGCTGGATGTGCTGTGCCCTTCTATAATATCATCAGACATGACGACTTGCTCCTATTCACATCTCGCAGGGGTTCTATATGTACGGAGGACCGCACGGCTGTCAGGTGACACACCTCACCACAGTCCGTGGCCCCAAGTGTGCTCAGGCAACCAACACAGCGATGATTTCTGCTGTAAATATATCAATAAATGCTCTGGGACCATGCACTGTCCGTGAGGAGCCTCAGGCAAACGGCTGATGCATAACGCTGCGACATCCCAACCGAAACGCGAAGTCCCCGGCAGACTCTGCTGAGTTGGGACCATGATTTCCGATTTATTTAACATTCCCCATAAGTTGTGGCCTGCGGCGAGCCCTGTGGCCCGCCCTGTGAGCCTGTGATGCATAACCCCTTATGTAATTGGGCCCCCATATTCAGTAAGTTGAGGTCTACTACGGGTGGTGGGTGGGTTGTCTGTTGCAGATGTGTGTGTATCGGTGTATTATTTGGTTTAGACGGACACTTATGTGTTCCCCGTCGGAAATAAGTGACAGATAGTAGGAAATTTGGGTAAAGGACAGTAAATCTGATGTCAAAGAAATTGAGCCAGAAGATACAAGCATTGCGCAAGGCGCAGTGCTGATGACCAAGGTGAGTATAGGGAAAAAAACAATACAGGGTGTAAAAACAAACATCTCAACTTGTTGCATGGCTCAATTTCTTTTACAATACAGGGTGTAAAAACAAACGCAGCCATGCAACAAGTTGAGATGCAATTGCAAAGGAATGTAGAGGTTATTGTGTAAGGTCGAACAATACCCTATGACACAAATTGGCAAGTATAATGAAAAAGAGGTGGAGCCATACTGGATATAAAAGAAATCGAGCCATAAACATTGTAAATGAAGTTGAGCCATGCAATAAGTTGAGAGGCAATGGCGAATGCACTGACATGCGGGAATAATGTGTCACACATGTAATGAAAAAGAGTTGGAGTACGCAAAAAGATGATGACACCAGAGATGCAGAGAATACCGAGCCATGTAGCATATGGCAACGACATGTTGGTTGTGGGGTTTGTGACAACATTTAGCAGTTCATGCGCAACACCAGCAATGAGTCTATTGGCCCTGAACCCATTGGCAATGCCGTAACATTTTAAAGGTGCAACCCTATGCCATACCCCTGCACAATACATGCAAAAAGGTGTTGCTCACCCATTTCAATGTGCATCTAAGGGGCTGATCAGATGATGCAAAGGAACATTGGGACAGGCAAAAACATACATCTGTGCTGCACACGTGTACAGGGCGAATACCACCAGCTGCAAACTACACTTGCGGCGACCCTCAGATAAGTGCTGGCAGCGGGGTGCTGCACATACCAATGGTATGCAGCAGCTGTTACAGCTTGCAGGGTGCGTGAGAGACCTTGAGACAGTCTTGTGAACAGCTGTTTCCACCTGAAGAACAGCTGCTGGACAACCGGTTGCTACCGATGCAGCTTGTGTGTGTACCACAGCCATTGCAGATCTGCTGAGAACCTGCAGCTGCAAAGAGGGGTACAGCTCATCCCAGTCTACTAGAGTGCAGGCTGGTCCTTGTCGAATACTTCAGCCACTGGCTATGACAGGTGAATCAACAGCTGCGGTGAAAAAGTAGGGATATGATTGTGACCGATTGCTCTACAGCAATGCTTTGTGTTATCAAAGAGCACCTGAGCAGTACAGGACCCCTTACAAGAGCGGGGTCCTGTATATTGCTGCAACACATCCCAACCCTGTTACAAATCTGCAGCTGCAGAAACTTGCAAGATCCTGCGAAATCATTTCAATGGTGACCCACCCCCCCTTGGAACACCCGCTGGCACCCCGAGCAGATGACCATTCGGGCCAACAGTCGCAATACCTTCTTACAAAACACTCTCCCTTATTGAAAGCAGCCACCTTGTATGAGCGGCAACAAACGAAGGCGGGTGATGCAGTCGTAATGCAGACGATTTCATCGCTGCACCAGCAACTGCGAAATCTCAGGAAGATCCGTACATGTGTAGAAACTTCAACAACCATATGCGAGGTGGCAATGATCAGAGGAGGGGTCAGTCGCGACTTTGCGTATGGCAGGGAAACCGCTGGTGCTGGTGGGGGGCGGGGTAGAGGCCGCGAGGCACGAGGTGGCTTTGCCGGCATCGGGGTCCGGCAGCAGTTGGCGATGATGGTGGTGGCGAAGGGGGACAAGGACCCCAGGGAAACGAGTGGCCAAGGAACGACACCAGACCCCGATGAACCCGGGCATGGTCATAAACTTGTCACCAGCACCATGCACCATTTCACCATGTTGGCACTGTACTGAATCAGTGATACGGGGCGTAGTATTATCGCAATTGTGCAGCGTAGCATCAGTACAAGCTTACCACACTCCAGCGTTCAAGGACCATGCAGGCTTCTACTCTGAACAATAGGGCAGCACGTCGGTTTGCTTCTAAGAATGCTGAACGTCTGAGGAGTAGTGTGCTGGGACTTCCTCAGCGGCCCGTGAAGGCCCTTGCCAGGTGCAATGCACAGCAGCTGGTGAGTATATGGTGTTGAATTGCTCGTGCTTATGTTGAAAACCATTGTTGCCGGTCCATGATGCTCTATGCACACCATCGACCCCCAGTTCTCGTAGCGATCCAGTGCTCATGGCCAATCGCATTCACGAGCTTCGGCACCTCACTTTACCAAGGCTTGTAGTATTCATGACTGTAGTCAGAGCTTCAGCGCTAGGGCCTTTTGAGCCACCTGCATGGAAATAGAGTTTTGTGTGGACGCCCTGGTGTCACTTGCTGTTACGCGAAGGCTGCATCCAGCACTGCAGGTTGAACAGCACAACCTACAAAGTGTTCATGCCGCAGCTGCCTCCGTGATTTCGAGATGTGGCAAACCCTACCAGCTTTCCCCAGCAGAGGCATGTAGTAGGCCTGAGCATCACAACCGTGGTTTGTCTGTGCACATCCTGTTAGCAGAGCCATTGACATGCATTCACCCAGCATCGCCTTTCGTGTCCGCATGTTTTCTTCCACAGAGCAAGCAGCTGGCTGCAGAGTTTGTAGAGAAGCTCCCAGCAGCAGCCTTGGCAGGGCTGGTTGCTTCCCTGGCAACTGTCTCCCCAGTGGTAGCAGCCGACTACGCTCCAGCCCCGGAGACCAACACTGTTACAGCAGAGCGCACCCAGACCCCCAGCAGCTTCACCTTCCAGGGCAGCAGCCAGAATGCTCCAGCAATCAGGGATGAGGCAGCCCTGCCCGAGGGCAACCAGTGGCGCTACAGCGAGTTTGTCAGTGCGGTGGAATCTGGCAAGGTTGAGCGCGTGCGCTTCTCCAAGGATGGCACCATGCTGCAGCTGACTGCCATTGATGGCCGTCGGGCTACAGTCGTGCTGCCTAACGACCCTGAGCTTGTTGACATCCTCGCACGCAATGGTGTGGACATCAGTGTGTCAGAGGGCGATCAGCAGGGCAACTATGTGGCTCTGCTTGGCAACATTCTTTTTCCACTGATTGCGTTTGGAGGCCTCTTCTTCCTCTTCAGGTGAGCCCAGCAATCAGCATAAAGCACGGCAACTTGCATTGTGCTGCTACTGGAGACTTCGCTGTGCTGTAAGTTGCACTGTACCTGTCGTTGAGGTGCCGGTACTCTTAAGTGTCATTTTGCTGTGACTATAATGTTGTTCAGCCGCTACACATTGCTTTGGCCCATTGCGTCCATTTGTACTTGGTCTGCTGTCACAGGCGTGCCCAGGGTGGCCAGGGAGGTGGTGGCCCCATGGGCCCAATGGGTGGCCCCATGGAGTTTGGACGCAGCAAGAGCAAGTTCCAGGAGGTCCCAGAGACAGGCGTCACATTCGCTGACGTGGCGGTGAGTTGTCAGGGGAGCGAAGAGGGCTAGCGGGCCACCTGAGCCCTTTGGGCCTGAAATGGTCTGTGTCATGTGAAGCTAGGCTCTTGAAAGCAAACTCTGTGCAGGCGCTGTAGATGTGTGGCTGCTTAAGGTATCAAACTTTTCATGGGGGTGCACAGTACAGCTGACTTTGGTGTCAGTGATAACCTGCTGACTCCAGTGATTGCATGTGTTGCAGGGTTGTGATGGTGCTAAGCTTGAGCTCCAGGAGGTTGTTGACTTCTTGAAGAACCCTGACAAGTACACAGCTCTGGGAGCAAAGATCCCCAAGGGTTGCCTGCTGGTTGGTCCACCAGGTGAGTGGAGGTGGTCAAGACACCCAAGGGATGGGGGGAAGCCAGCAAGCAGTCAAACACACAACACAGGCAGCAGCCAGGGCACTGGGTCAATGGTGTCTGGTGCTGCTCAGGCGTGTATCATTCATGGGTGCACAGCACAGGAAACCCTTGTGTGTAAACAGCACTGCTTGTACACAAATGTATGTCAGGCTTCAGCTGCAATGTGATGCATGATGCTGCTGCCTGCGTTTGGTGTGTGTACAGGTACTGGTAAGACCCTGCTTGCCAAGGCTGTTGCTGGTGAGGCAGGCACTCCTTTCTTCAGCTGTGCAGCATCAGAGTTTGTGGAGCTGTTTGTTGGTGTGGGAGCCAGCCGTGTCAGGGACCTCTTTGAGAAGGTAAGAAAAGATGCAGCACCACCTTCGCTACTTTCTACTTGGTTTGGGGCACCCAGGCATCTGATTGAATGTGTTGGTCTGTTTGACCTGCTCAACACCTGGTAGACAGGTAAGGGGGACTGCAGCAAGTGTATGGGCAGTGACTGTCTGCAGCAGCCATATTGCAGGAACCTCCAAATGGTTGTTGTCCTCTGTCTGTGTCCTGATTGTTGCTGATCAAGGAGCCCTGTCCTTCGTGTCTCTGACTGTTCAGCTCTGTGATCTGTGTGCCCTCCTGTGCAGGCCAAGGCCAAGGCTCCTTGCATCATCTTCATTGATGAGATTGATGCTGTGGGCCGTCAGCGTGGCGCTGGTCTTGGTGGTGGCAATGATGAGCGTGAGCAGACCATCAACCAGCTGTTGACAGAGATGGACGGATTTGAGGGCAACACAGGAGTCATTGTGCTTGCAGCAACAAACAGGTCAGCAGAGGCTGTTGCACTGCTGTGTTGCTGGTTTCATCGTGTTGTGTGTCAGCAGTGATGTAGGATCCCTGTGTGCATGTCCTGGAGCAGGTCAGTTCCTGCAGCAGGGTGCCAGTATGGCGGATTCCACCTGCACCCTCTCTCTGCTTCAACTCTGCAGGCCTGATGTGCTGGATCAGGCTCTGCTGCGCCCTGGTCGCTTTGATCGCCAGGTGACAGTAGACAGGCCTGATGTCCAGGGTCGCGTGGCCATCCTCAAGGTGCACAGCAGGGGCAAGGCACTCGGCAAGGACGTGGACCTGGAAAAGATTGCACGCAGGTCAGTGGGTGCACACGGTCAACACTGTTGGGAGTCCTGCTGTTAACAATGCAAACCAGTCAACGATCATGTCCAGGGATAGGTTCTATAAGCAGCAAGTCTTAGTGCCCTTGCCGCAGCAGTTTGATCTGTGTTCTGATGGATGGTTCTGTGTTCTGATGGATGGTTCTGGATGGTTCTGGAAATGCCAGGGCTTGTTGCTGACTTCTCCTCACACATCTTCTGTCACCTTGCAGGACTCCTGGCTTCACAGGTGCTGATCTGCAGAACCTGATGAATGAGGCAGCTATTCTGGCAGCTCGCCGCAACCTGAAGGAGATCAGCAAGGAGGAGATTGCTGATGCCCTGGAGAGGATTATTGCAGGTAGGCGGGTTGGCTGTGTCACTCATCAACCCACTGGCACGGCGGCCCAAAACGGAATGATGGCAATGATGGCCTGGTTTCTGCTGTGTACACAGAAGCAAAAGTTTTAATACAGAACAGTGGTGCATGGTGGTCATTCTCAGTGCTATGGTAGCGCTGCAGTTACTTCTGACAGCAAGGCTTTCTCGTGCAAGTCTGCAGTTCATGGTGATGGTTGTGACGGCCCTGACAATCACATTTACTTCTGCACTCCACAGGCCCTGAGAAGAAGAATGCAGTCATGAGCGAGAAGAAGCGCAAGCTGGTGGCATACCATGAGGCTGGTCACGCCCTGGTTGGTGCTCTGATGCCAGAGTATGACCCTGTGACCAAGATCAGCATCGTGCCTCGTGGTGCTGCTGGTGGCCTCACATTCTTCGCACCAAGTGAAGAGCGCCTGGAGAGTGGCCTTTACAGCAGGACATACTTTGAGAACCAGGTGGGCTGGAGGCAGAAAGCATCCATTGGTGGCGTTGATATGCTGGTGGGCACCCTGTTGCACTTGCCTGCACCAGCCCAGATGGCTTTAATGCCAGTACCACCGCCAGTACCACCGCACTCCATGGATAGCAGCAGTTGATGTTTGTGGGTCATGTGCGTGCTGCAGATGGCTGTGGCTTTGGGTGGCCGCATTGCCGAGGAGCTCATCTTTGGTGAGGATGACATTACCACAGGTGCCAGTGGAGACTTCCAGCAGGTTACCCGCACTGCCCGGCTCATGGTGACTCAGCTCGGCTTCAGCAAGCAGCTGGGTCAGGTGGCATGGAGCAGTGGTGGCGGCAACAGCTTCCTTGGCCAGAGCATGGCTCAGCCCAGTGATTTCAGCATGAAGACGGCTGATGAGATTGATGCAGAGGTCAAGCAGCTGGTGGAGCGGGCCTACAGGTGAGGTGGGGACTGGGGTGGCAGCTGAAAACCACAGCACAGGATGGCACAGGCGGGGTGGCACGTCACGACCGTTCTGCCACCACTTGTTGGTGGTGATGGTGTGTTTGCTCTTTGTTTTGCACATGCGGGATTCTGGCCATTGTGGGTAATAAGCAGTCCTTGAGCACCACTTTGCTGAGGAATGCCACATGTTGCAGCTGGGATAGCTGTATTGGTGTTCTGCCTTGTGTCCACTGCCTGTCTCTTGTATACATGTAATTCCTGTGCTTGTCGGTAAGAGAGGCATGGAATGTGACTGCTTGATTGCTCCCTTTTCCTCAGGCGTGCCAAGGACCTGATCCAAAGCAACATTGACATTCTGCACAAGACTGCTGCTGTTCTCATGGAGAAGGAGAACATTGATGGTGACGAATTCCAGCAGATCGTCCTGGAGAGCCAGGCAAGGCAGTACCTCAAGCAGGACGCACCTGGTGTCACCATTCCTTACCAGGCTTGAGTGGTGAGCAGTAGAGTACTATGTCTCTAACTTGAGAGCAGTAGCCAACAGGTTGTGTTGAACGTGTTGGGGCCACCGCGGTGCGATTGCAAGGGGAGTGTGTGGGTCTCCAGTTGAAAGGAAGCTGAAACCGTTGGCAGCTGGGTGTGTTACGGGCAAGTTCTGCTGCAACAACTATATGTGTGCCACAGGTTACGTTGTGATGCAGCAGGTGTAAGGGATGTGCAGTTTTCTCTGCAGGCCTGAAACATGGTTGAACTTTTTACCCACCACCTCATGTTGACATGCATGCAATTGTGCAGAGATTGCACAACAGAGAGTGTCTACAGAGGGGCTGTGAATTTTGTACATTGTCTGCACGCAGTGTTGGATATGAAAATTTACTGGTATCTTTAGGTTCTGTGCACAGGATACGTGATTTGTGTTGTTGTTGTGCTGCGATGCCGCAAGTGAGGTCTGCCACTTTTTTCTGTTTGATTGGCTGGCGGGGGCGGTTGTGACGCGAAAAGATGTGCAGTGTATGGTTCGGAAGCCTCCCTGTTCGACTCAACTTCAATCACAGATGCCCTATGTACCATACACCTTGTAATGCCAGCAACAAGCACAGGCTGCAGCCTGTGAGATCAGCTGATCGCACTCCGGTTTGGCGGCAAATGCGTGTCGTTTGTTCCGTAAGCAACTCACGTGTCAATCTGGTTAAATCTTCATCAACTTACCTATCGGACAGTTTATCAACAAAGCTATATGAGTCATGACACGGCCGAAAGTGCTGATGAATCCACCGTTCTACCACCGTGGGTACCGGCAGCAGGCGATGGTCGAATTGCTACGGTGCAACTTTTGAGCTTCGCATCCGGATTGCGTCAACAGCTTTTGAGCCTCGGATCCGGATTGTGTCAGCGAAATGTCCAGGTATGCTATAGCGGCAGCTCGGGACATGCGGCATGAACACTTGCTTTCTCATCTCGAGGTGTCCTATGCTCTGTTCTCATTTGCAGCAACACAGCGATGTGCAACAAAGACCACAAGTTTACCTGATGCACTGCGCATTGCTGTAGTGAAGGACACAGGCGGTACTTGCAAGACACTCAATCACCACCAATACATCACATACACATGTCCAGTGTGCATGCAACCCTTTGGGCAATGCACAAAAGCAGCAGGTTGCTCGCTTTCACTACTAGTGCTAGTGGCAGCCTCAAGCAAAGACACCACCATGCCAGTGTGAACCTGGACAACACCACCTGACATGCTCAGCCATCACAGAGAGCTCCCTCGAGGCCCTGATTATAACATTCACTGCCAGCCATGCATGAGCTTGATGCACAAGAACTAGGTTATACCATCATCATGAAGTAAGTGCCACACTGCAACATGGTGCTGAACCCCCTGCTGACTCTTATAGCCTGGTACCAGGGCATGACGTCAGCTGAGCTACACCAGTGCTGCATTATCAAACAGCTGACTGCTTGCTGCTATCTGGGAGGCGGCAATCACGGCCGCAAGTGACTGAAGACGCTGACATAATCCCTCACCCCTGAAATGTAACCAGAGCTGGTTGCTTGCGCTGAGGGTTCCTTAAAGCACAACAGATAGTACATGTCCTGATCTTGTCCCATTCCCAACAAGCAGTGGCAGAATGAGAGGAAGTCCCTTTTTCTGCCAATGTGACTAGCCTGAGAAATGGCTGGTGGAAGGGAACAAAATGTGACGAGTCTCGTCTGTATAGTACGCAGTCCAAGTTTGGCCACCATGCCCTGCCAAGCCAGCCTGCACAGAGTGTCAACAGAATTGTAAGCACCAAACAAACTGTCCTGAAGGCCTAGGCCCTTTGGCAACACTACTCAAGAGACTGCACTCGTGATCAGGCAGCACACACGCAGTGCGGGTATCATTGGGCCAGCAAACACTGCCGCTAACGATGCCCACCCAGACAAGGTTCATGCATAAAGGCATGTTTGATGAACGCGGGCACAGACAGGGAATGGGAACAACATGCATGATGTGCACATCAGTGTGTAGCAGCAGCAGCAGAAACAGCAGCAGGGCAGCATGCCCATGCCAGCCAGATTGACATAGCTGTAGCGATCAGTCTTGAACAGAGCACTAGACAACTGCCAGCTGAGCAGATACTCTTCAAAAGACACCATTATTTAGGTGATACCCAATCCACCAGCAGATCTCTGGCTGCTGTCAGGCAATCAGCAATGCGGAAGTCACGAGGCAATATTCAGATCACTACTGAGCTGATGAGAGCATAATGCACCTTGAGACCTTGCCTACATGTATGAAACAAAAGGGCAGCAGTAAAGAGCTGACCATAAAATCACAAACATGGGTAGCCACTCAGAATTGCTGTTATACAGATAACCACTACCTCCCCCCTTTGCCCCTCCCTTCCCTCCACGCACATCAAATATGCACAACACATTGGCTGAGCAGGTTACCGCCTGATCAAGCTCTCAACAGCAAGCAACCTATTGCCACACCCATGACATGCTCCACATGATTGGAAGTCAACAGTTTGAGAGATAAACTTTGTTGTGAAGCATCTGCTGTCGCTGCACAACCAGCGCAGCCACTACAGTGTAGATTGCAAAATATAGAATGGTGACTTGCGTCAAACGACGCCGCAGCGAACCTCCAGTCCATCATGGCATACTGGCACACCTGACTACTCTAAGATTCCAGTTGCCGGACTGATATACAGTTCCCTGCCCTACAGGCATCCCACACCACCTGGCACTGCCAGGTTGACATGCTGACAGCTGGCCCTTGCTCTGAAAGTCTCAGGAACAACACCAACAGGCACCTCACGCTGCATTGCCAAAGTAGTATCAGCTGACAACATTGCAGTGAGAGAAGACAACTGACAATCAGCAAACAGTTCAACTCACTGCTGTTATTTGAATAATAACCATGCATAGAACCAGAGGGGTCAAGTTGGGTATTGTGATAGTAGTGACACCTCCCTCAAACCATGTTACAGAAAACGATTACCTTGACACACATGCCCTCAATGCTGATGCCAATGAATTAACCTAAGAGACTTCTACTTGATGTGCAATACTCTGCTGCCAACAAATTGACTCTTAAGCCCTAGTCTGAGGGCCTGGCTGCGCAGCCAGTGACAACCCACAATATAAAACAACACCAACCACAGACAAGATCCCATCAAAGTCAGTGAAGCTGGGTCTCCTGGCATCATGCCACAGCACTTGTGAAGTGGTACAGCACCCAACACCAACCCCAATGGGGTAGCAAGTTTGAACAATCTGCTGTTGAGTGGGTGGCTGACATGATGTGCATGTTGACAAGCATGGAGTCCAGATGATCAGATGGTGTGTGCTGCATGATACCACCACAGGTCACAGCTTGAAACCACATCCACAGCCAATAGCCCCTGGGCTGTACTGCACACAGGCCCCTCAGATATAACACACAACCCACTAACACAATACCGATACACACCATGCCATGATCACAGACACCCTGATGACCTGTCCTGCCTGCCTCTTGACCTCTGGCTGCTGCTCATCATCGCACCCGTTGTGTGACTTCAAAACAGCTGCAGCCCATAGGCTAGCATCTATCCACTCCACATGACTCACACTCAGCCAAAGCACAAAACAGATCAATCCTATTCCATCGTTTACCTGCTCAAACTGCAGCCACACACCACATGCTGTTACACTCCACGTAACAACTCAAGCTCTACTCTTGCAGTTATGCATGTTGCCGTCAAGGCGCTGAACCCCTCTGACACAAGCAAGCGCCAGATCATGCTCACACCATGTGGTCTTGCTTGTTCACACTATTCCTGATCAAACCATAAATGCAACACATGCTGAATGATACCATCGCCTGGCAAACCGTGATCTCAATGCTTGCCAGGAACACACCCCTCCTCCGCTTCATTACCAGGCACTCCGATCCTTCAACATCTCAAAAGGACTCTGCCTGTTCAGGTATCTAGGACCTTGCTGCTCGGCATCGACTGCACCTCTCCCACCAGCAGCAGCCACCTTGCTGCTGCCACCTTCTCTTGTGAGTGCCGCGGCAATCCTGGGAGTGTAGACAGGGATGTCGGCAGCAACAGCTTGAGCACCAGCTGCTGCTGCTGCTGCTGGTTGTTTGCTCTCCAGGGACACACCAGTACTGACAACACTCTGGAATGTTGCTGAAGAAGGTGATGCTGCTGCTGCTGGACTTGCAGGTCTGTTGGTCATATCTGGCCCACCACTGGCTGGTGCACCTAGCCCGTCTGCCGCTGGCGATGCCCTACACTCAAACTCTGCTGAAGTTCTTGCTGCATACCCTGTAGCAGCTGCTGCCGCAATCTGTGCTGCCGACCTTGCCTCTGCCAGTGCCGCCAAGGATGCCAGCTTCTGCTGCTCCTGATCCAGCAGGGCCTCCAGGATGGATGACACCTCACTGAATGACGGCCTGCAGGCAGATCAACACACAGTCGCGCAGCACAAAGGAAACATCCCCAGTGGCCCTCTTGCACTGGACAAGACTTAGGATGGCTTAAACTTCATGGACTTGAGGGCATGGATCTGGCATATAGGCCCGCCTACGTTCCACAGTGAGGGATTACGGACACTGTAACTGTTAGTGTCACTCGCGTGGCTGTGGTCAAAGTCCGACGTAGTTCTGCTACAGTGCGCGTTTTACGGGAATAGTAGCCTACAGGGTGTGCATGCAACAGAGCCGCAAGCAATCCAGGTACTTCCTGGAGGCATTGGTTGACATTCCTGTAGCACGTCTCATGTCACATCATGACATAGCCCCTGGCCCTGCCTAGTACTGCCACTACTCACCTGTCCTTTGCATCATGAGCCCAGCAAGCCTCTGTCAACTGCCGGTACACCGGAGAGGGCAGCACATCAGGACCAGCGGTGCCACCAGCAGCAGCAGCGGTAGCAGCAGCAAGCACGACAGCCTGGTTTGCGCTGCTGCCATCTGGCCACTCTGGCCTTGCCCTGTCACGCACCACTGCTGCCCCCAACATGGCCTTGGGCACATCTGCAAGCAGGGGGTGAAGGTGCAGCACAGGGCAGCGTAGTGGGTGACCAGCCAGGCTGCAGCTTCATCAGTGAGGCAGTCAAAACCAATGAAGTCATCAGCTTCTCACCTCCGTAACCCACTGGATGACTAACATGCTGTGCCATGTGATCGGAATCAACAGCTGCGGGCATGAGACCAGTACTGTAAATATCGGTGATGCCGTGTGAGTTGTTGCCTCACGTACACACACCTGAGAATGCCCTGCCTCCTGTTGCCATCTCCCACAGCAGAATCCCCATGGCATACACATCACTGGCACGACTGGCGTGACCGTGAACCAGCAGCTCAGGTGACATGTGGTTCAGCGTACCCTGACAGAACAGCCAGGAGGTGAGACACACACACACACACACATCAGCACAGCAAACAGTGTACACACAGCAGCAATGGGGGCAGAAGTAACGATTCTGTGTGAGACTGAAGGTGGCTGAGTTTGTTTGATTGAGGATTTGGCGGTCAGAACTGTATGAAGCGTTGCTGCTAGCTGCTGCTGTGGGCAGGTTGCACCTGTGGTGACGTAGATGGTGTGCGCCACTGGTGTGCTGGCTGGTGACATGCTGAGGCTGTGGTGTGCCGCTCACCCTGTGAACGCCCGACACGTGTGTCTCAGCATCATTCAGCCGGGTGGCCAGACCAAAATCAGCAACCTGCAGCAACACACAAGCAACAAACACAGGCTGATCACCAACCACGCCTGTTCCACAGGCCTGCTGCCGCTGCCAAACCTGTCAGGTACCTGAGCACTGTGAATGCATCATGCCACTGGAATCAGTACCTGACCACATGACCAGCATCAGCATCAGCATCAGCATCAGCATCAGCAATACCAACAACCTGCATCATCATCCTGTGTCACCCACCTTTGCAGTCAGCTGCTCCTTAAACTGCATGCCCAGGCCATGTATCCTGACAGCCCCGCTGCCACCAGCACCCGTAGCAGCACTGTCCATCCCCACAATATCCATTTTCAGCAGTACATTGCCACACTTGAGGTCCCCATGCAGCACTCCCTCGCTGTGCAGGTGGTGCATCGCCCGGGCCACACCCAGTGCTAGTGTGAGCACTGTCAGGTAGTGGGGACGACCAGTCAGCCGGTCATCAAGCAAACCATTGTCAAGTGCTTCACGCAAGGAACCCTGCAGCAGCAGCAGCAATGGTTGTTTTGTGTATGTTGACACTCCTCCATGTTGCTGCAGCTGAAATGCCAGTGCCTCATCTCCTGAAGGCAGCCAGGCCAGTAAGGGCATTGGGACCCGGGTGCACAATGCAACACAACGCAAGACAGTGACACTGAGACAGTGACAAGACCGGCGAACAGCTGATGCGCCAGACAGTAACGACCAAAACCCCGCATGCTGATGAGGCAGTTTGGTCACGTGCAGCGCTTTGTTGGAATCATGATTTGCACTGCATGAAACTGCTGCATGCCTGGCTGTTACTGCTGCTGCCGTCCTGAGTGCACCCACCAATGCACAGTACTCCATCACCAGCTGCAACTCATACCCCACAACCGCGGACGCAGTGCTGCTGCTGCTGCTGCCCTTGCGCCTGGGCCCGCTGGCCCCGGTCTCCTCCTCCTCAGCGCAGCCCCCTGCCCTGCCGCTGCTGCCACTGCTGCTGGTGAGGCGTGCGCTGCACCTGAGCTCACCATCACTCACACGCACACTGTGCAGCGGCCGGATGTGGTACGTGTACACCTGAACAGACAGGGGAGGAAGGGGGGGGGACAAAAGGCATTGCAGCAACATGTGGAAGGTTGAAAGTGGGTCATGGGCTGAGTCCTGCACAGGCTGGGTAGTGCTGACGTAGTTGACAGGTCACTGTGTACAGCATCATCACACAACCAGAAGAAGTTCCTGTCACCTCATCCCACAGACCATTGACTGCAGCCACTGCTCGTGCGACTTGATTGCAGAGGATCCAGATTCTAACCTGAACCTTTTAACCCCAAAACCCTACACCTTATGTGGAGCAAAGCTGTAGATCCAACAGACCAGCTGCATGCCACCAGAGCATCAACCAAGTCAGCTGCTCCCACCTGCACAATGTTTGGGTGGCTGAGGCTTGACCCGAGTGCTGTCTCCATGACCGCCATCTGCTCCCGCCTGCTGCTCTGCTTGTCAGTGATGCCCCTGCCCAGGCCGCCACAGCCCATCACACTGCCACTCAGCTGCATCACCTTCACAGCAGCAGGGATGCCCCGCCAGGTGGCGCGATACACCACACCAAACGTGCCGCTGCCGATCACCTCATGCAGCTGCAGCTGGATGCCAATTGCTGCTGCCACTTGCCGCTTGGCAGCAGCATCTGATGCTGATTGGCTGCTCAGATTGCTGCTGCTGGCAACAATGGTCCGCCGAGACCTGCCCTCAGGTCCACGAGGCGCGCCGTCTACAGCAGCAGCAGCAGCAGCAGCAGCAGCAGGAGGAGGAGGAGGAGGAGACCCGTCCTGCAACTGTCTGTCAATTGCTGGAGCCTGTGATGCTGCTAATTCACTCAGTGAAGGTGCCTGGTTGTGGCCGCCTGGTGGTGGATCCACAACAACAGCACTGCTCACAGGCGCTACAGCATCACACTGCACAAGCTGTTGGGGCTCCTCCTCAATTGACAAGGACAACCACTTTACGCCATGCTGCTGCTGCTCCTGCTGCTGGCCAGCACTGCTGCTGCGTGCAGCTCGGTCAGAGCCTAAGTCTGTCCTGCTGGGTCTTTTATTGGTGAGACCTGACCCGCCGCCAGCAGCTGCTGTGGCTGTCCTTCCTGCGGGGACAGCAGCTGCCACTGCCACAGCAGCAGATGCCCCTGATGGCTGAGGGGACAGGGACAGCCCAGTGGCGGTGACACTGACACGCCCTAACTTTCTCAACTGCATTTCAGTGCTGACTGTGCTTATTGCGTTCGTCAAGCGCTGCAGCGTTGATGCCTGACTATCACCAGTAATCACCAGCATCCCCCGTTGCTGCTGCCGCTGCTGCTGATACTGGGTCAGGGCTTGCATGCGTTGCTCTGGGGTTGACTCGCTACCCCCAAGTGTTGCACCTTGAGAGTTGAAGATTCGGCTATCAAGATCTTGCTGGAACATGTTTTTCTTGTGTATTGCTGCCAGCTGGCCCAGCTGTTCCCCCAGGCTGACCACCAGAGATGATCCCTCTCCCCTGTGCAAGCCTGGTGCCAACATGGCCTCAAAAGTGGGGTCCACCCAGGACATCTGCTGCCTGCCAGCTGGCATTGACCCCCCTGAAGCTACTGCATCACTGGCTGCAGATTCACCAGAGCCTGCTGCTGCTGTCAAGCCACCCACCACAGCAGCAGGAGCTGCCGCTACCACCTGCGGCGTGTGGACAATCATGCTGCTGCTGGCACCAGTGGCAGCAGCAGCAGGAGTGAGACCAGCGACTTCAGATGAACTCCTTGGGCAGCACTGAGCCAGCATCTGAGCTAGACTGCTGCCATATGACTTGGTGCTGCCAGCTGTTTCCTGTAGACCAGCCCCTCCTGCTGCTGCTGCTGCTGAGCCGCTGCCTGTAGATTGGCGCTGATCAGGTAGCGGGTCAACCATAGGCTTTGCATCATCTGCAATGACCGCCTTTGCTGTCTGTTGCTGCCGCAACCTCCTTCTTTTCAGCAGGACTGCTGCCGCTGCTGCTGCTGCCAAGACTGGCAGCAACACTGCTAGAATGACCACGGCAGTTTTCCATGCGGGCCAGGCAGCTGCGCCCTTCTCAGCTCCTGTGGCCCAGACATACCCGGGAGGCATTGTCCCTGCAGTCTGGAGCTCCATGAAGCAGATATTCCTGCCAATAAGCCCCAGCCCACTCATGCTGTCCACACAGATGTGTATCAGCGGCACAGACCCCCCAGGTGAAACTGTCATGTTCATGGCCTGCTGCAGCAGCCGCCGACCACCAACACCACTGACAGTGGCAGCAGCGGTGCTATTTGCTGCTGGTGATGGTGCAGCTGATCCGTTCATGCTGATGGATCTGTACGACACAGGCAGAGGCCCATCTGCTGTTGGGTACAGCACTGACAGGACTGCTGTAGCTGAGTCACCTCCTGCTGCCTGGTAGGCTGAGTTGGCAGCCTCTGCAAGCTGACGCGCTTCTGGTACCGGCAGCATGAGTGTGATATTGGTCAGACTGATCAAGGCGTCATTGGAGAATTGCCTGCAGGTGTGAGCAGGGTGCAACAACATGCATCAGCTGAGGTGAATGTAGCAGCAGTGCGTTGAAGCACAGGCATGAGGAGAAGGGTGACAGAGGGGACTGTCAGATAAGTGGCATGACAAGAATGGACCACATACGGCACACAGCTGGCCAGCTCTGCTAGAATGCATCGCATGACCTGAGTGTTCCAGTGTGCTCAGTAACAAACAACTGCCACCTGGCCCTGCTGTTCCAGCTTCATAGTGCTGCTGGCTCTGCCTCACCTGTCAATGAACCACATCAGGTGCGTCCACGCTTCAGCAGGCAGGTTGGAGACCCAGCCGGACACCCACGCAGCATCAGCACCACCACTGCCAGTGCTGGCAGGACTGCCGCCACCACCTCCTATTGCTGGTGCTGCTGCCCGATCAACTCGCCCGTCTGCAGCTGTCACCAAACCCTGAGGGAGACTAATGAACGTCAGCCCACTCAGCTGCAGGAGAGCTCCAGGGGAATTAGTCTGCGAACTCGCTGCTGCTGCTGCTGCCGCCAAGCCCTGGGCGCCCTGTGGGCCCTGCCTGAGGATGTCAGACTCTGTTGGGGCCTCTATTTTGAACATGTTTCTCCCAAACCCTAAATCAACATGGGTGGGGTTGGTGGGGCTGGGCCCCCTGATGGTCAGAGGGCACTTGATGATCTCGCCACCAGGGGGAGGCCACACAGGGGGGATCACATCACCTGAGGACCCCTCGCCATCTGCTCCCGCTGCCGTCACATTGCCCTGTGGCTTGTCCAAGACCTCTGCTGGCAAGCTCATGTTCTCTGCGCTGGCTCCGCCGGGCATGTTGAAGGTGACAGGCGCCCAGCTCACCCAGCCATTCTTGGCCATGGGGCTGGGTGAGGTGATGAGGACATGTGGCCGACTACAGGCAGCTTGGCGCTGGTTCCAGATTGTGACAGCAAGACCGCGGGCAGAGAGGATCGTGCCCACCACTGGATCTGCTTCGCCCTCGACAAGCTTCTGGTGTATGCTGGCATTGAACGGCAGCGGAAGCTTTGGTGCTGCTGCTGCAGTGGTAGTGTATGTCAGGTTGTACATGAGCTGGTCCTTCTTGAGTGCCTTGATGATGATGAACTCCCCGGGAACCTTGCCAACAGTGTACTGCAAGGGAGACAGACAGCGGAGCGTGTTGCCATGCAGCACCGTATGACAGAACTAGTAGTAGTCGCTTGATATGACAGTCTTGCACATGCTAAAGCAACTGTATCGCCACAACCACATGCAACAGACTGAAGCAAGGAATCCTAGCTGCTGACAGTGAATACCATGCTGGTCCAGTGCTGCGACACATGGCACACAGGCCAGTATCTGGAATCAGTCCACCAACACAAGATCATGCTTGGTGTCATCAAATGAACGGGCACACTCATTGGTGCGCTCATGTGCACGGTGCTGAGTGTTGTGTGGTGGATGACATCCCCCCTGTACATTGTCTTGTGTGCTGTGTTTGCAGGCATCCTGGTTCAGCGGGCCCCCTGGCACACACCTGTATGACGGTGTACTTGAGCGTCTTCCTAAGAAATGTTGTTTGACTCTGCCAAAATGGAAGATCAGAATTGAATGCATTCACCCTGCATGCAGGGGTCGCAGAAACAAGACAGTCCAGCAGAGCTGCATACTGAACCCCGCATGCTCAACTGTGACCAATGACAGTGACAGTCATTGCAGGCTGCAGCTGAGCCTGCCAGGGTTCCAACACCTACCAGTGGCCGCTGACGCCACAACGACGCACCATGTCAGACAGCAGTAGGTCCACTTGCGCTAGACAACAACAGGTGGGGTGATTACTTGCCCCAGCAGCAGCTCAGACTCACCAGTATATAACATTGTCGATTTGTTGCTGCTCTGGCAACACCAGCACATCATCATACAGCACAAGACGGGGCACCGACCTACAGCAGCAGGAGTTGCAGGAGCACCTTCAGCCCACCAATGGCTCGTTGATTGATAGCCGTAATAGCTGTTTCACAGGTTCTTTGTTGAGCCGTAGCCTGGACAGCAGAGCTTCAGCGCTAAACCCAACTCACTGCTGGCCAATGTAATATGCAGCTGGCTTTCTACAGGGCCTAAGAACACAGTGTAATAGGACTCTGCCTTTGAATTACAGATGCCCAGCTGCCAGCATGTGTGACAATGGGCTGAACCCCATTGGCTACCCGAAGGTGCGCACCTCTTGTACTTGAACGCCCACAGCTGGTTTGACAGCAAGATGCTGTTCCCTTCTGCATCCTCCGAGGACTGTTCATCACCATACGCAAGGTTCTCCTGCAACACAGGTACAGCAATACGCCTGGAGGGGCAATCCTCTGGTGCAGCTGGAAAACCGAGTGGGTTGACTGACTGATCTTGATGCATCAATGCAACAGAGGCAGATTGGCAGTGTACAGGCAGCTCATGCAGGGGGTTGGATACACTTCAGCCAACAACAGAACTAGAGGCAGCAGGCTGCTGTGGGCACCATACTGCCCTGCCATTACAAACTACCAGAGGTGCCGGTGTGCCAGCACAAGTCCAATACAGACAAGCCAAACCAGCAGTGACTCACCAAGGCAAGACTCATGAGTGTCAGGTTTGAGTATTGGTGACTGAGGTCAATCTGCCCCACTTTCATGCCCATGTCCAGAGATGTCGTCCTCCAGCTGCTGCCAGACCAGATGACAGGCCGCCTGATTACAATACCACCAGGTGGCCAGTCAGGGCCGCAGATGGTGGGAGACAGCGTCATGTTTGACGCCAAGTTGACATACAGCGGCTGCTGAGAGTCCTCTTGCCCTGCCAGCTGCTGCATGAGTGGTGCCAGAGTGCTGTTTGTTGCTGCCAGGACGTAGCTATCAGTGACAGTGACAATGCCTGCGGCATCTTCGCGTGCATCTGCTCCCTTTGAGGATAGCCAGACGGGCAACGGCACATTGTCCACCTGTGCTCCTGCAGGTGCTATGAGAGTGAGACCCCAGGCCTCCACAACCCCGAAAGGTGGACTGGTGTAGTTCCGTATGTGCAGGAAGCTGGCACCGTCTGTGCTGACAATAGCTTGTGGCACTCCAAGCATGAACCTGAGATACTGATGCAGCTGCTTTTGACTAACTTCAACGATAACATCACGTAATTGGACTGCTACGTCGTTTCCCAGCGGGATGTTGGTTGGCAGCAGTGCACGACTTGGGTTGCCCTGATCAGGATCTGTAAGTGTTATGTCTACTAATAACACATCTTGCAATGTCAGCACTCCACCTGCACACAGCAGCACTTGTTTCTCTGTCATCAGGAATGCCGGCCATTGCAGCAGTCCTGCTGCTGTGACCTACACATGTATGGATGCGGTGTGCTGTGCGTGCATGTGATGGGTACTGGGTTGGATGTGGTGGTGCGGTAGGCAGCCAGAGCATGTTGGAGTCTTTAAAACCCTCTAAAGGCAAGAGGTAGAACAATTCACCAGCTGCATACACAGCAATGCTGCAACAAGTCCAAGCACTGGTTGTAAGCCTTGCACTGCTGTTAGGCAGCTACACAAGCGCCTGGAACGCAGTGGCGGTGGCTACTGGCGCAGGGTATAGAAGATCAAGTCCTACTGACCTGGTGGCACGGCCACCACAGCATCTGCTCCTGCAGCAACTGCTGAATTGGTGATCTGCACTGCAGGAGGACGACCAAGGCTGCCATCGTATACTCCAGCTATCAGCCCAGATGTAGACAGCTCTAACACTGCTGGTGTGGGGCCTGTGTCAGCTACTGTAGACGCAAATATCAACCTACAACCGACCGGAGTGGCTGTGATGTCAACTCTAGGGACGTTTGATTGTTGTTGGGAATCTGTTGCTGCTGCAGGCAGGCAGTTTGGCCAGCTGCTGGGGCCAGACGAGGCAGCCTCTGCAGCACCAGCAACCCAGAAGCAAATAACAATTCCAAACAGCACTGAGAACGATCTAAACAATGCCAGGTGGCTTGCAAGGGATGTCATGACTGACAAAATACGCAACAGAAGGCATCGCAACACCCCTCAGAGCATTCACTCCCATGTGCCACACATTTCTGTTCAGCAGACTACCAGAACATCGGGCCACTCGTCGTACAAGTCTCTTTTTGGTGTAATGTAATACTAGCAGACACACTCCCCCGTTATCCTATAATCAACATAGTCCGCTATCCCAGATCTTAAACGCTGATCATGTGTTCTTTGAACATGCGCATGGAAAGGCCATCATGGTAAAGGCGTACGGACTCGACGGGTTGCAGTGCGGGTGCATCCGATGCACCGTGATAACTGCCTGCCATGGCCAGCTGTCTGTTGCCAACAGGTCAAAGAAGTTATCTGTATGCAGTGCTGAAAGTTCACCGGCCCGGGTTCGGCACAGTGCTACCAGCGGTCGCAGCAGCTGCTACAGCGGCACCCAACACCAGCAATGCCTAGCGATTGCTTGCACGTTTACTGGGTTCTGTTGTGGAGACATATGCTGATTGTATTACAGATCACATGTCCAGATCACGCTACTACTCCTTCCATAGCTCATCAACTTCACAACAGAGCAACAGGAACAACCGTGTAATGGGCGCCCACATGGGAGGTTCACAGCGATGCAGCTGAGGATCTAAATGTAGCAATAGCACCTGCAGCGTATCAGAGGAGAAACTCACATCATGGCTCTGACTGGTCATCGCTGCTATGGCAGAAATACCAACCGTCAATGATGCAGCAAATGATGCAGCAAGGTACAACATATCAGCAGTAGACTCAACTTGGCATCGCAAGCAGTATTGGTTGCTGCATATTTGGCGCTCAAGGCCCTGGGGAATTCGCTACTACAGGAAAGGGCTGTGCACCTGCTACAACTGATAGGCGATTCACGCAAATGCGAATGCTGCTTCTGAAATGTCTCTGACCACTTCTGCAATGCCCCTGACCACGTCATTGATGTTATGCATGCTTGGTAGAGTAGTCTCATCAGGCCGTACGCATGAAGCAAAGCTCAATATGCACCACACGGTAGTTGCCACAAAAAAGCTGCAGCAAGGATGGCTGCGCCCGTGGCAATGTTCATTACTACAGCGATCATCAGCAACAACCCGCTGCTGTTTCCGCCGGTGACGTCACTCAAAGGCATTCACTGAAAGGCATTCCGGATTAATGCAGTGTTTGGTGATGAACAGTGTGCGCTGATGGTGATGCTCACTGGAGCTGTGTACATGATGATCATGGTCATGACCGTCAGCTTGGCTGTTGACACCACCTGTCTGCACAACTCGTGCACGGTGCCTGACCTGTGTGGGACTCACAGGCTGCCAGCACTCAATGGCCTCCACCTGATCATCAGATGATTTGTGATCAACCCACAATGCATGAGTGACTGGATATAGCAGAGCGGCACCTGAATAGAGGACTATCTGTCGACCAGTACACCATGTACTGGGGGGCCTGTCCATCACCGCAACTGACTGTGAGCCACCATAGATAAATGCGGTGCAACCTCGCTAGGACCACATCACACAGTGTCTGCTACAATCAGTTCTGGTTGAACTTCATCCTGCAGCAACGGCTCTTCAAGGCAGTGATCCTCACCGTCCCTGTTGCTGTCACTGTTGTCATTCTGCGCTGACAGACATTCACGTGCGCCCTCCACCTCTTTGTTCCACTTCACACACAGCATGATGCCCAAGCTTATACTGGCAGCCAGAAATCCTCCTAGTGACATGCCTGCCCACAAGCCCCGTAAGCCCCAGCCCAATCCAAATGTCAGGTAGTAGCCTGTTGGCACACCTATGATCCAGAATGCAACCATGTTGAGACACATGAGTTGTGCTTGGCGCCCCAGGCCACGCAGCACGCCTTGGGTGGTGCCCAGCACACCATCAAACACCTGTGGCAACAACAGAAGCTGTCAAATGACGCGTGCTATCCAACTTTGCATGTTGCCAAACACTGTTCAGCAGCAGGCTGCACACTGTTGTCTGTTATAGTATGATTCCAGCATACTGATTGTTGCACAGGTATGTATGCTGAAGCGCCAGGCATCTTCAGCCTAGTTGCATCTGATGAAGAGTAATCAGGTACAGTTCCTAGATTGGGCTGCTCAATGCATGCTGTACACATGTGCAATTGATCTACCCAGGGTCACATCATGGCGTAATGCAGACAGCTTGTCTGTCTATACAGCGTAATGTGAGATTATCCAGACGCTGGTGTCTGTGTAGACAGCAGTGCATGTCTGGTAGAAGCTTGCACCCAGGCTGGTTAAAACTGAGTCTGGGGTGAATCGGCTCCCTCCATGAAGCAAGCCCCTCACCTGGTAAGCTGCTCCCAGTGGTGCAATCATGACGATGGCTCTCATCACCTCAGCATCACCCGCTGTAAACATCTCACCAAGTTGATACCGCCCAAGGTATATTCCAAAACCACACAGGGCCATGAAACCTGACCCCAGTCCGACCACAACCCTGCTGGTGGTGGCAGCCCGTCCAGCGTGACCTGCTCCGAGTAGGTTCCCAACACGTATCGTTGCTGCTGTTGCAAGCGCAAAGGGCAGAGCAATGTAGCAGAGGCTGGTGATTGCAAACACACCCGCATGTGCAGCAACCTCAGCTGGACCTAGGTAACCTGCTAGGGCTGTGGTGACCTCAAAAGAAGCACACTCTAGACCCAGCATCAATCCACCTGCATGGCAGCAGCACAGTGATATCTCCTGCATAAGCTTTGCGGTAGCCACATTCACCAAGTTGGCTGCCTAACATCAATCAGCAACAGCAATGTAGTGGATGCAAGGAGCTTGCCAGAAAATTCACTTTCAGGGCTTGCAGGGCAATGAATGAGAGTGAGTCTACTTGACCCGAGGCCAGACTGCATGAAATTTTCATTGGAGCTCTGACAATTATCGCAGCTTCCCTCTTGGACTATTATACAACAGCAAAGTAAGGAGCAACATGACAGCAATGTTTGTTCTGTTGGCTGAGGCATGGAGGCAGCAGTGAAAGTGTCCATTTCATCACTCACCAGGTATTCCCAGCGCAAGATACGTGCACAACACTTCACTCCTCAAAGCAGCCCTGACCCGTTCTCCAGCAACCGTCCATGTATCTCTCCAGCACCAAGTGCAGCACACCCTGCCTGCTCTGCTCTCAGAAAGATACACTGCTGCCACCATTGACACCAGCAGCAGCACACGCGTCGCCGTAGCAGCCATGGACACACCTCTCAGACCAAGCATGTCTGTGCCCAGCCACGTTGCTGCTATGTTGAAGATGATGGACAGGCCACTGGTGACTGCTGGGGCTCCGACTAAACCCTGGGTCTGAAGGTACTTCTGCAACAACTGTGCCATGGACTGCAAAGTGGCAGCAGCAGCAGCAGAGGAAAGAGAGCTTCTCCAACCCTGTGTGCAGGCTGACATTGTACATCTAATCATCATGTGCTATCATCAATATTTCATCATGTGCTTGTACAGTTTACTCCAAGCATAATGTTGTTTAGTCATGTCTGCAAAAGAGATTTGAGGAATCCAGGAATCAAAATTCATTATTCATTATTTCATATTCATTATTTATTATCTAATATCCATTATTAAATTTCATGTAGTAATTTGAAAGTATCTGCAAGGATGCAAAGTTCTCATATGACATGATGTGCTGTGACTCCTTTCTCTTCCTAGCCGCTCCCAACACAGATATCAGGGATGTGCAGACAGGAGTGAAAAGCATATAAATAAAGAAAGCATAATATAAATAATATAAATAAATAAAGCATATAAATAAAGAAACAGAAGGGTGTGCCCAGTGCAGCGAAGTTTAACTTGCCTTGCAGCCTTGCCCCCTTGCCTTGTGCCAGCATCAAAGTTCTTTACCTAAACATGCTGCTGCTGCTGCTGCTGCTGCAGATGCAGCGGTTACACCGATACAAGAACAAAATGAAGATAAAAGAACAGAACAAACTCTCTGCGAAGAAGTAACTGAGTGTGTAGAGCTAGGTACGTTGACAACAAACAAGCTGAGCACTCATAATATGATGCCGGCACCACCAGCAGCAGTGGCAGGCGCAGCAGCAGCAGCAGCAGGGCGCTGTTTTGGCACGCAGAGAGCAGCGCCACACATCAGCGCTGGTGGTAGCAGCAGCATTCAAACTTGGTCATACTCATCACTGAAGCCGGGCTGTCAACCCTACTAGGGTCTGTTATAGTATAACAGAAACTGTTGGACTTGTAAAGAAGGTTTCTCTTGCCGCAGGTGCACTGCATCAGCTCACCCCAAGAGAACTTACGGGGCTGTGTCACTTTTCTTTTCATCTACTTTGCTCCAAAGCAAGGTATTCAAGTTGAAGTTCATATTTGCTGTGGGCTCTTCACTGAGTCAATATAGTATATATATGAATTACCCTTCAGCCATAGTAATCCTGCCATCGGCCCCACGCCCCACGCGAGCCATGGGCTGAACAAGCTGAGCTACTGATCCTTGCGATATGATCAGATGAATGATCCTGCCAGTGGGATCATCATGATCAGATATGATCTGATCCAGCCAATGATTGACTGGATTTGTCCGACATTAAGTTGATCATCATGATTGAATGCTCAGTGTCGACTCAGCGAGTACTATCCGCTCATCAAGGCTTCTGTCAAGTACTCAGTAGTGCTGGTCAAGGTGGCCGCCAGACCATCATGGCATTGTTGGCCCAATATCCAGTACAGTGCCGAATTTGTTTGTTTTGTGTCTGTTACAAGGGGGTGGTCTCCTGAGGACCAACCAGCTCTGCTGCTCAGGTCTCAGTACTGTCAGGCCAGTACTGCCCCGGCCAAAGGTCAACCAGGTTGACCAATGACACTCACTGTCTCACACCCAGCTAGCCGAATGGTGACACCAGCCTGGTCGTAAAAGATAAAAAAAGATAGTGACTAGCATGATCGCTGCATATGCAGCATGATAGTGACTAGCATGCATGGCTCAAATTCTCCTACAGGCAGTTGATGTGTGACATCACCCTCTCGCAATTGGATGATCATTGAAGGCCCCCATGAGCGATTATGTTGGCTCCTCCAGGGTGCCCCTCACGGGCCAGGTAGTATGGTATGGTATGGTATGAAAGACCCCAGGACAGCAAGTTGGTCTCGACTGATCGTGTACTACAGTGAAAGAAATTTAGCCATGCAGCAAGTTGAAATGCTTTACTAGCGAGCACCGTAGCAGCGCTAGTAGCGAGGAGGAAGCTCGCCGATTTCAGCCCTTTGACCCCTGCGAGTACCAGTAGACGCGGTGTATCTGTGCACACGTGAATTGGCGTGATGAAGTTGAAAGCCATGTTGGCACAATCTCACAAAACATGACAAAATATCGAACGGTAAGCCTCCGTAGGAGACAAAAGTAAAATTCCCCCGCCGGGACTCGAACCCGGGTCGCGAGGGTGAGAACCTCGTATGCTAACCGCCTACACCACGGAGGAATGGTAGCCCATGCCGTAAGAACTTGCATACATATAGTGAACTTGAA
The DNA here is from genome assembly GCA_018290735.1 of Coelastrella sp. MACC-549. Lineage (NCBI taxonomy): Eukaryota > Viridiplantae > Chlorophyta > Chlorophyceae > Sphaeropleales > Scenedesmaceae > Coelastrella > Coelastrella sp. MACC-549. The sequence continues at coordinate 26,507 of JABEVS010000416.1, forward strand.
GGGAAAATGGGGGTTCCGGGGCGCCTGTGTGATCACATAGGCACATCATAGGCACATCATATGTTACATAACTTTTGATGGTGGCCATGCGTGGATCGTGTGGGAGGGGAGCTCTACAAAGTGCAGTGACACTGGCCAGTGGCCCACTCATGTGCAGCAAACTGTTCAACAAACCATTGCTAGCAGCAATTGATTGTTACCATTGCCATTCAATCTGGCAGGTTGACTGACTTGCAACAGACACAAAACAAGAAGATAAGATCTGGGCCGCCTGGCTGGAAAGGGTAACCGCCATTGATGCAGGTACTGCTATACCAACAAACAGCTGCTAGTAAGCATCCTTAGACAATGAGTAGGCACTTAGCGGGACCACAACTGGACCTGACGTAATACGTCTAGTAAACCTGTATACCCTATATGTAACACTCTTGCATGATGCACAAATAATTGGTACCAGCACAAGGACTGAGCAACTCAGTTTTGCTGTCTGTCCTGCGGCCAAGCTTGATCACAAAAACAGCAAGCCCTGCACAGTGTGTAGACTTTGTAGCCCAGATACACCATGAGCAGACTGCTCACCCGGATCAATCAAACTTGTTGAGTCATGCTGAACTTATGTGGCATAACAAACAGTTGGGAAGAAGGAAGTTGCATGCTGAAAAGGAGAGGAGGTGAACGGGTAACGGAGTCTTTGATGTCTGTAGTGAAGGCCTCAACAGGCCAGGTCACGGTCGCTTCCCACATCCAGCAGTGCTTGTCAGTCCTTGTCAGTCCTTGTCATTGTTCACCAGTGCATGCAGTCTTCAAGCCAGTGTGAGTGCATCATGCACTATAGCATGCAGAATGCTACCATATTCTGATTGTGCCTTGATAGTCATGACAAAGCAATTTTGAGTGCATATTCAGAGAGCATACAACAAAGCAGTTTGGAATGCATGCCTTATCTCTGCCATGAAATGCTTCAACATCCAACGTCACAACCTGTCAAATTGTCACCAACAACATCACTATAGACTCTGGACTTTTAAGTTAGTCTGCAGGATATGCTACAGGATAGCTCACCCGACAGCTCAGCCTACTAGTCATTGCATGTTGCTGTGTTGAAAGAGGCAGCAGCCATGCCCCTTAAAGGCAAACAGACCTGAATATCTCTGAAAAATGAGCATCAATTCATAACACAGGCAACAACTCCAGTTGAAGGTGCTACTGTAGTACACTTACAGGGCAACACAGTAACGGTATCCACTACCCAATCCGCCCACCACATTCCAACATGTAGCCCGTAACATGTGAGCCAGTCTCTGCTGTAGTGAAATTTGTACTTTACTATGAGAACGTGTGTGTAATGAGGGCGATGCCTGCCGCAGGTGGCACCACCACTTTGATCGATTAATTGAACTTTGACAAGTCAACATGATGACACCAACCCATGCCTCACAAACCCATGAGTTGAGTTTGATCATGCTGCGACAAGCACGCAACCCTCCAAGTAATGTTTCTGGTCACAAGCAACTGCCAACAAACAACAAAAAAACAATTTAGTTTGATGGGATTCTAGCAACTGAGCGATGCCAGCATGCAACCAGCAGCGGACAGGATTACGCTTGTGTCAACATCTACTTGCTTTAAAGGTTAAAATTTGAACCATACGATCACCATTCTGAACAGCAACCAGGGCATCTAGTGAAACATATGGTTCATTGGTTAAGAACAACTAGTGCTACAATATATCAGACATGTCAGCCACTTTTGGTGGACCTTTTGTCAGGCCACAACCCAGTGCATTGATATGTATCCTGCTGCCGCTGAAAACTGTTCCAGGTTTCTTCAACTATGGATATTTAGGATTCACTCCTCCCCAGCAATATACCAGAGGGCAATCCACCCTGCTGTCGTGCAGCTTGCATAGTTATGCCTTGACAGCAAGCATCACGCTCAGCAAGTTGGTATCATAGCAGGAATCCAGCTTGCCTTGCTGCCAAACCACATCCGAATGTCCTGCAAGCTCTGTTGCGCCGAGTAAACTACAAGTACTAGTTTACATCCCAGAATTTACTTGCCGTACCCAACCAGCATGCCGTACCTCATCAACCTTGGCATTGATGCCAAATATGCCCCAGCTATCAAGCAGATGAGCATTTGCAACCCATGCTTGAGCTGTTACTGCCCAGCTGCCAGTAGTCCCTTGGTCCACACAACCCAGGTTGCAGGGCAACACTCTGGCTCATGTGCTGCTAAGAGAGCAGCAGCAGACGTCCTGCAGCTGCCCACAAAGCTGCAACCAATTCCTTAAGGTGCCTTTGCAGCTTGCCAGTTGTCGATGCAGATGCATCAGAAGATCTCCTCATGGAAGCACAGCCTGCAGGGCCTAGGGCAAGCAGGCGCCTCAGGGTCCATGGCAACCTTATTTGCCTGTTCATTTGCCGCCGCATTCAGCTTCCTGCAAGCCCTCTGCACCTGTTGGCCCATAACACGAGGACCACAGAAGAACACACCGACATACTCACTGCAGTGTGCAGCTTGGACTTCCTGCAGGGTTTTGCGCATGTCTGGCCGTTCATAGCTGTAGTTCACAGGCAGCGGGTCCACTTTACAGCCTGGAAGGCTGGTTGAGCCGCTTGCGACTGATCCTGCTTTACTGGCAAGGACTGCCAGTGGCTCTGGCATGACCTGGGAGGCATGTGCTGATTTGTGTCCGGCGCCACTCCTGGTGTCTTTTGTGATGTGCACATTGAACTGGAAGACGCGGTCGACATCGAGGTTGCTGATGGAAGAGAGGAGGTCCTGGAACCAGGCCATGCCCTCAAGAGACCTCGTCACCCAGTGCACGTACACCTGCACGTGAAATTCAGGGGGAACACACAATGCCCAGCCCTTACCATTGCAGATGTTGAGCATATGCTGCACAGGGTATACAGCAGGTCTGCAAATGCTCGGCAATGACTGCTGCCTGATTTGGGAAGGAGCTGCAGAGCATTATAACAATGGGCATGTTCCCAATGCCTCTCCCAACTTGTGCCACAGCTTCAAGGGCTAGCATATGCTGCATACAAGCTGCTAAATGAGGCGGCAGCAAGCCTCACCTTATTCTGCATCATCCGGCACAGACGGCGGTTGACTGTGCCACAATTCTCACAGCGTGCATCATACAGGTCATGCATCAAGGAGCGCAGCACACTGGCCATGGGGGTGATGCCAATGCCAGTACCAACAAGCACCACCACCTGCAGGACAAATACAGCAGATAACGGAAGTGAAGCTGTAAATAAGGAAGGAAGATGTCCGAGATGTCATGAAAACCGGTAGTGGAAGCCGGAACCAGTGGTGGTTGCCAGGAGGGTGTCTTTGTGCCATTGTATCCATGCCAGCAGCATCCATAGCACATGATCACCCCCCAGCTGCACATCTGGAACAAACGTCTGCTGCTGCAGGTGCTGAAGTTGATGGGCTCCTAGACTGATTCAGTCAGAACCAGTCTGGTACAGCACACAGCATTGATTGCACATCTCAAGGCATTTGTAGTGACCCTAGGCCAAGGACAACCGCCGCCCGCAGCCTGCGCTCACCTTATAGTGTTCAAAATCCTGAGTTGGCGCTCCAAAAGGTCCGTCAATATACAGTAGAGGCGGGACCCAGACATCATGCTCCTGCTCATCATCATGATGGTCCTTTGCACCCTCCAGCGAGAAGCCAACACTCTTCTTGGCTGCTCCTACTCTGCCGTTGGCACCAGATGCCGAGTCCCTGTCTGCAGGTGTTGGTCTGTAATCGCTGAAAGCAGCAAAGGCAGGCTCCAAGGATCCTGGACAGCTGCAGCGAGCTTTGCGGCGGTCTGTAGGCAACACAATAGATGAGCAATATATTCAATGTTCAGCCTGCCTGCTTGGCTTGCGGGTGATGCTGCTGTGAGTGCTCATTCATGTGGGTGGCCAGCGATACCTAGCCATGTCATCCCTTAGCTATGTCCACCTGTCAGTAAAGCCAGCACCAGGTCTGCATGCTGCAGGCATGCTCACTGATGTAGCATACTATACCCCATGTATCACATGTGTGCTGATATGGGGCCCATCAGGAACGATTGTGAAACTACCCATGTGCAACATTTCCCCACTCGTAAAATAATTCGTGCCCCATTATCATCCGCATACTTCACAGCCAGGGTGAGACCATCTCATAAACTACTTGTACTGCATACAGCTATAGCACCATGCTGCACTATGCGGACAGTGCTATTGTATCATTCCCGCTTCCACACCCATGCACAAACTGCTGCAGTATCCTGGACATGCACACGCAGCCAACCTGTGTACTGCGCCTCAAAGCATCGTCACTGCAGACACACTTGCTGGAGACTCACCTGCAATCTCAGTGACCGCCTGCTTCAGCCTCTCCTCCGCCTCCACAATAACTCTTTCAGCCCGGGGATCCCACGCACCCGCCAGCAGGTTGTTAGCATTGCGGTTCAAGGCCCGAGCCATTGGCACCCCTCCTGCAGTGCCACTCGGCTCCCTTGAAGCTTGTTCACCAGGCGCTGCTGAAGGCTCAAACCCTGGTGCAGATGCGCGCCGGGCGGCACGAGTCAGTTTCACAGTAGCCTCTTCTCCAAATCGCGCTGCAATGTCCACGCTGACCCTAGGTCTACGCTTGGTGAGCACTGTGACTGCATCAGCAGGGCCAGCAGCAGCAGGCGTCTGCTGGTTGGCATCGTCCTGCTGCTCATCTGACAGCTGCACACCACGAGAAGATGTCGGTGGGACAGCAGCGTCGATTGCGGCTGTCAGCAGCTGCATGCTGTTGTTGCCGACTGAGCTGCAGCCTGTGCATGATGTGCCTCGACCACCGCTGACGCTGTAACTGCGACCAGCTGGTTTGAACAAGTCATGGAGAGCGCCGGTCCAGTCACCTGGGTCAGCAGCAAGATCGTTGAACACTTGGCATGCAGTTCTCTAGCAACATCATGAATGTCAGCAACGGCTGCTGCGGACAAGACCAGCAACAGTACGCGACAACACACAGACAGGATGTGAAGGCTAGTCGGTTGCGCAGGATCCAAAGACAGGCAGGAAGCACTGCACCATGTGAGCCCAGCAGCTGCTGCGCATACCTGCAGCCTGTGTGTTGTGCCTGTTTGAAGGGCCTTATCAGCTATAACTGCGCACCTGCTCTCTTTATGTGCACACTAACAAACTGGTCCTGTGGTGAAGATGTGATGGTGAAGGGGTGCCACTCATATGGAGAAATCTTTGGGCAGCACAGAAACAGGTACTGGCCCGACTTGTGGTCAAAGAAGCGAGGCTTCCTGCAAGCAAATGCAGACACAACACTTCAGCCCAGCCACTCTGGGTTGCAGAATGTAAGGTCACAGGTACAATGGCTGCAAAACAACAACCCTGCATCCCCACTCCTGCAAGCGCTGGTCTGTATCTGCAGCAGACTGGTGATGCAGTTGCACTTGACGCAGCACTGCAACACAGATTCATCATGGAGTAACAGAAGCCAGCGGCTACCTACAGCAGTTTGAGTGCCAGCACATCTCCTCCAACTACACCAGCATCCACCACAAGCGCCAGGTGTGACGCTGTAGCGATACGCTGCAGCCTGTTGAACAGGTAGATGATTAGCGGGGCTGCAATGTAGTAGGCAAACTTAGTCGTCTCCAACTGGAATGCAGGAGCAAAGGTCTTGGGGAAGCCGGGTGTCCATTTGATGGAGTGCATGATTGCCACTGGCAGCCAGACGATAATCAGGATGTGATGTGTGATCCAAAAGTAGTCTGCGTTGTTCAAAATCTTGCCCATCTTGGTGTTTTTCAACCAGGGGGCTTGGCGGGGCCACTTGAAGGCAAATGGGAAGGTGAAGCAAGCGATTGTGAACATGGACCAACCAGACCTGCAGCGCAAAAAATAATCGGTGCTATGCTAACGGCATACTGTGCAGAAGATGTTGCAGAAGAAGAAGCAAGCAGGTGTGGCAGCTGAGTGCTGTGTTATGGCAAAGGGCAATTGAGCAACAGCAGGCCGGCACAGGGCTAATAAAGGATGCCAGCTTACTGCAGGAATGTCCCACTGGCATGGGTAGCGAGTCTGCAGTGGCTGCTTTTGCCAAGTGAGCTCAGCCCATTGGTGTTTTGCTGGCAGCTTGTTGCTGTGAGCTGCTGGGCCTACTTACAGAACGTTCCAGCTGAGCAGCATCCCTGCAACATCCTTTGGGGCGCGGCCAACAGCAGCTTGCATGTCCATGGGTATCCTGCCAATGTCTGCAGGCGGTAAACGACATGCCAACCATATCAGCACGGGTGCATGGTGCTGCATATGTGTAGGATTCTGTTTTTCAAAACATCTGCTGTGCGCACAGACATCTATGCCATTATCAGGAAATGCTCTGTGTTGCCTGATTGGCAGCTGTGTTCATAAGTACAAAGACTGACATGCCAGTGAGGCAGCATGCCCTCAAAACTGCATGCATGACAGCCAGTTGGGCACTTACTAATGTATGCACATGTGGCACAGATGCCATGCACTGTTCCAGCAAATATTCCGATGCCTGCCAGCCAAGCATGGAGATTGAGGGCGCTGTCAAAGTCAATGATATGCCTCAACCAGGTGGACCTGCACGGAGGACAACAGCAGACAGAGCACACAAGCGTTGTTCACATACGCATACAGCTGTTCGCTGCATAATAGCACACGAATCATCGTCGAGGCGCGTGTTCTATCCGTTTATCGCTGTACCTGCAATGGTGCAAGGCCCCAGAAAAAGGAAGACTGTGCCAGACCAGGTGCAAGTTAAACGCACACCCACAGGCGAACCCATGCGCTGTGATGATATGCAGCCTTGAATTTGTTGACAATCGATCAGCTGCGCTCTTAACCTTGCACAAGCATGCATGCTTGCTGCTCTCAGAGAACGCTGCAATTCGAACGAGTGCCACTACTAGCAGCGATGCGGCGAATTTTGTCTATCAAGCGTGCCTGATACATTGGCAGCTACTGGCAGCTGCTGCTGATTGTCATGTTAGGCAGTGTACCAGCTGTACTGCAGTACTGCACAACTGCATGTCACAGCATATGGGCCCATGCGGTATCCTGCAGCTGCAATGGATGGTGATTCTGTAAGTTTGCCCACCTCAGCCACGTTACCAAGCCACGGCTGCAAATGGCAGCAACAGCAGCAAACGGCAGAGGCAGAGGGTTGGACACGTGTGTACGGCCACCAGGCAGGTAACCAAGGAGAGAAAGAAGCCGTCCGCTAGCTGTGACAGGTACATTGCTATGTCGAACTGTCAGCAAGCGGCCGGATCCCAATTCAATTCCTGGGGCTCTGAATGGTGTTGTGATGATCTCTGCATGCCTTGAGTCAACAAGTCCGTCTGACCATACGGCACAACAGGCACAAGCAATACACAATACTACCTGCAGGCGATCAACGCCATAGCCTGCTGGTGCATGAGATGTTGAACGACCGAAACTCAAGCCGTAGCGTATGTGATCACCACGCAGGGGCACGGCTAATGCTGTTGTTGCAGGTGGCTGCTGTTGATCATTCAGTCTGGGAAGCCTTATCAGCTCACCTGACTGGTAAAAGGATTAGCCCAAATGAAACCTCGGCGATGCCAACAAAGCACTTCGCAACCAGCAAAATCTTCCCCGCAAATGAAGGATACTTGGCGAACTTGCCTTGCGTGTATCTGTACATGTTGATGCCGATGCTGAGACCATATAGGCAGAGTATCAAGAATGGTACTATTAATTGTCTCTTCTGTTCTATGAGCCATTCTCGTATCAGGTAAACGCGTTCACGTATGCTTCCCCCCATGTTGACCAGACGGAGTCCTCCAAGCTACGTGCGATCTTCTTGATTGAGTATCATACATGCAACATCTGACTGTTTCAGCCAAAGATCAAGTGACATTGCAGCGCAGCACCGCTGACAGGATTTTGAACACTGACAAGAAACACATCAGAGCATGATCACTGTTACAACAGCTTATACAACGATGTAGATTATGGTATTAATCCCCAGCTTACACAAAAAGCAAAACTTCGGCTGTATCCATTCGATGGTCTCCTGACGGTCCGCATCAAGGCGGGAGAGAAACGATGGCGCCCCAAGATTACATAAGGCGCAGTCTTACCGACGTAGTCTTATATAGAACTATCTGCCTAAGTTTGTGGCAGCTCTGCACCTGCAGCTAGCGCCTTCAGCCTCGCCTGCATGCTCGTATGCGATCCACTGAACGGCTTATAACTCTGCAGAGCATGCTGATGCCTATACTGATCTTCCTGGCTGCGTTGCTGTGCCACCTTTTTTTGCTTACTGTTGAGCAAGCATTCTGCATCTGCCTGGGCCTGCTGGGTAGCGGCCAACAGGTTTCTGTCATACTGCTTCTGGAGTGTAGTATGCTGCTGTTGGTGAAGTGCTAGCAGCTGTTTGCGCGACGCTGACAGTCGTGCTGAGTTAGCTTCATCTGTGTGTGCCTGTTGCAGCCTGGCCGTCTGCCGCAGCTCACATCGGTGCTTGCCACCCTCACGCAGCTCCCTACAGCACACAGCATCAGGCCACCATCACTCGGCTGAGGCTCAGCCAGCATTGCAGTAGACTGCATCAAGCCAACAGGATCAAATGCTAAATCGAATGTCCAACATCATCTGCTGTCTAATAAGACAAGCAGGCAGGACGCACCTGAACTTATTCGCCTCCACTACAGCAGCCCCAGCAGCATTCTGCATTTGTTCAAATTTGATCCGCTTCTCCTCTGCTGATATCCGTGCAGCCTCTGCTGCTGCAGCTGCATGCTTGGCATTCAAGCGGTCAGCCAGCACGAGGGTCTGATCTTCAGTGTGCCGCAACACTGCTGCTGCTGTTTGAGCACGCTGGACCTGTACCAAAAGCAGCAATGAGGGGCATACGGTTTGTATTGATGATGCCCACTCGGCGTTACTGTTGAGCTGTTACCAACACAGTAGGGCCTGCTGAAAATCTGTCAAAGGTTATGACGGCCAGCAGACTATGGTGTATATTATGCAGTCAGATGAACTTGACACTGATGATGGCCAGCTTCCCATCAACTAGACCTGCACAACTTGTGTATGGGTTTGCTCATAGTGCACAAAGACCTGAGATAGTGTGTCAACAAACAGCCCCAGATCTGTGGCATCTGCATACTAAATGCACCCTGACACCAGCGCTGGAGCAGCATGCCCACACTACTGACTGACACACTTGTGCTGCTGCTTTGCGCAGGGTGGCTTGAGCACTAGCCAGCCTCCTGATGGCTGCCAGTTGAGACACTTTGGTCGTCAGTGCTGCGTCATGAGCTTGGCGTTGAGCCAGGATCTGAGCTCGAGCTCTCTCTTCCTGCATGCCGGTGTAATTGGGATAGAGCCAGGCAACATTAGTTGAGCTGGCAGGTGGACTGACATGCCAGAGTGTGTTGGTACCGATTACAGATGCAGAGGCAGCCTGATACTATCAGGGACTGACACATGCCAGGACCACAGCATGCAAGCCCACAGTTCACAGCATGCTGCAACATTTTGATGCCGGTAACATACTACTGTTGGTGCGGCAGTGCTGCCAGCATTGGGCCTGCTCCAAGGAGAGCCTGCAGCAGCTGCCAGAAGACGGCCCAGCTGCTGCTGCTGCTGCTGCTGCTGCTGCAGTACTCTCACAACACATTATTCTGCAAGAACTTCTTCAGGCTGATGTCACAAGAGCCCCAAAAGCCACCAAAGCTCATGGTGCACACTCGAACTGTTATGTAATAAGTCACAATAAGCTATTATAACCATCTGAGATACCTACCTCTTCCAACTGCCGCTGCTTTGCTGCTACCAACCTTGCCCTCAGTTCCGCTAAGCTCATCTGATTGTTCATGCCATACTCAGACACAGCAGTTGGATCAAATAGCTTCCCTTGCTGCTTTTGTTGAGCTTTTGCTGCCTTTTCTAGGCCTCTGAGTTGAGCTATGATATCTCGTCGCTCTGCTGCCTCCTTTGCTGCTTGTTCAGTTCGCTGCTGGGCTAAAGCTTGGGCCTGCTGCCTTACTTCCTGAGCAGACAAGCGCCGCTCCGTGAGCGCTGTTTCCTGCATTGGCAGATTCACAGCTTGTCAAGCTGTCTTAGCTGTCCAATTCAGGGCCACATTGGAAGTTGACCAGCATGACACCATCTCAAAGCATTTCATCACTGATATAAAAAGATCTACTGGACCTCAGGTTAGTGTATGGGATGATACCTGCACAGATGTGAGTTTCTGCCTGACACCCTGTCACAAAAATCGGATTTACCTGGGCCTGCTTTGCTCTCACTCTTTCTGCCACCACCTCCTCCGCCCGCTGTGCATTCACCTGCTGCTGCTCCTGTGCCTGCCGCTGCCGCTGCTCTTCGCGCTCTGCACGTGCTGCCTTCTGAGCAGTGCTCGCTGCTGCCCTGGCTGCCAACAGATCTGCTCTGGCTTGTGCTGCTGAGCCTGCTGCTGTGGACGTCTCCTGTCTGAGCTTGTCAATCCGTTCTGCTTGTTCAGCTGCATCTGCCTGCCGCATGGCTTGCTGCCATCTGAAATATAACAAGACACAGTATAGGAATCAGCACAAACTTTGAGTGTACCTTGACCATTGCAACACCATGCCATACCATAGTTTACAACCTGGCCCCAGAGGAGCACCCCGGAGGAGCCAACAGAGTTGCTCATGGGGGAATGAGATACCATGTGGTTCGAGTTACATTATTCACACAGGTAGCATTACTGGTGACCAGGCCTGCTCAACGAGTTCTGCTAGGCAGTCGCTGCCTCGGACGCTAATATATGGCACCACAGTGGCAAACCTTGAACAGCATCACACCGGCAGTCCTCAAAGCAGTATGCTACTGGCAGTATGCTACTGGCAGTATGCTACAGGCTGTTGCTGCTAATAGGCAGGGCCTTGATGCATCTGTCTAGACATCTGAAAGCAGCAAGCCTGCTTAGCCAGGGGCTTGGCCAAGCTTCTTACACAATTATACACACATAAGCAGACTGGCTGCAGGTTAAGCTAGGGTTTAGGGTTTAGGGTTATACAATTATACACACAGAAGCAGACTGGCTGCAGGTTAAGCTAGGGTTTACATGTATGTAGTAAGTGCATCTGGTCAGTGCATTTGCTGAGTGCCTCAGAAATGGAATCTCTAAACTGTACTCCACCACTGTCAAGGCCGCACTGTGGCCTGGCGTAACGCTTACACAGACAAACAGAAACAAACAAATGCACCACTGTTTTCTACAAGCTAGCATCATTTGATGTCTAGCAGAATACTTAGTGACCAGCAACGCACGCATGCCATGAAAATGTTACTACCGTAGTACTTGTGGCACAGCCTGGAAAATTCACCTTCAAATTGAGTACAAGCATGCGTAGCTAGTGGCCTCAAGGCTCACCTATCAAATGCTGCACAGTCCCGGAGCTCAGCTTCATACCGCTGCAGTGCTGCTGCCTCCTCAGCCTGCTTCTTCTTGTACAGCGCATCCTCACGCAGCACAGCAGCAGCAGTCAGACGCACCTGCACCCGGCATAGCCAATACACTACTAGTGAAGGCTTCACAGGCTGTGTGTCGTTTGAGTATCGGCTCAGCCTAGTGGGCACAGGCTGGTGAGTTTTTTTTTGAAGGTTTTATACTTGTGCTACTACAGTACGCTACTAGCAAGGTCATGGCGTGACCTCCAGTGCGCACTGGAGCAGACTGTCACGCTAGCACTGAGCAGAGCAGTAGTGCTTCTGCAGTCGGTTGAGTGTGGTTCTACTGCTGAGCACAGCTGCAAGCCTTCAAGGCTGTTGACAATAACATCCCAGATGTGACGGTCATAATTCAGTGACTGTCCTGACTGATCTGCCATGCAGGCAGCAGGACTACTGCCAGTATCTGATGCAGCCCTAGCCTAGGGCTGAGAAGCTGCAGACTGTAGCCACACACTACATTGTTTACCCCCTTTCCCCCTTTTTCCCCTTGCCCTAACCCTGACCCTAAACCCTTTTTCCCCCCAAAGGGGTCTCCTGAGACGTACCTCGACAGTTGGCGGTGGTGGTGCTGGCTTGGCTCGTGGCCGCTTTGCCAGTTCCGCTTCCAGTTCTGCTTCTGCTTCTGCCCGCAATGCATCCACATGCATTGGCCGCTCCAGCACACGCAGCTTGAAGGGCCCACACCTGTAGGTGTGAGATGTACAGAGCAGAAGTACTGCTTGATGCATTGTTACAATACGGCCGGGCAGAAACCAACTCAGCCCAAGCACCAAACTTGCTGATCAATCCAGATCAGGGCTGACTATGCAACCTGGCTTGTATGCTTTAGATCCACAAGAAGTGCAGCAATGCACTTCAGCCTTTGCTTTATCCTATACTTTAATCCATGGGGCTCACCTGGCATGCTTCTCCTGCAGCACCACCCTGTTTGCTGCTTTTGCCGCCTCAATAGCAACCTCTTCCCTTGTAGGCCCTGGCCGGACTTTGGGAGCAGGTTTGGGTTTTGGGACTGCTGGTATGTGCTCTGGCTGAGGTAAGGGTTTAGGCCGCGGCTGGGAGAGGTTGAACGCTTGGGGTTTAGTTGGTTTGGCAGGCCGAATGGTGCTGAAACACCTGCCACTGGTACTGGCATCCTTGCTATCCTGCATGATGTGGATTTGATGTGCAGTGACTCATATGCGCATATGCCTACAGATTTTGGACTGGCATGAATTTAATCTATTGTGGCCAGTGTTGATGTGGCTTTTGGGTGCTGGCTCTGCACTGCAGCACTGCTGTATGATGCAGCAGGTGCTTGCAGAATGCAGTAGATGGCTTTCTCCCAGACACTCCCCTCAGCTGAAGGTGAATTGACCACAGGATAAGCCCTACCAACAATACTATTTTACCACCCCTGGTATCACCATAGAATGGCACTTTACCAGCCCTGGTTGTACTTTACCAGGTGGTACCTGCCCTATTTATGCACCAGGAAAGATGGATCACTGGTGCTTTGTGTTTTGGAACATCAACAAAGAAAATACCATACCATACCATACCATACCATACCATACCATACCATACCATACCATACCATACCATACCATACCATACCATACCATACCATACCATACCATACCATAGCATACCATAGCATACCATAGCATACCATGCCATGCCATACCATGCCATACCATGCCATACCATACCATGCCACACAACCCGGCCCCAGAGGGGCGCCCCATATGAGCCAACAAAGTCGCTCATGAAGGAAATAACTGAGTTGAAGCAACTTCAAAGAAGTAATTTTGTCAGAAATGAATTTACTTTATCTATTACTTATAGATTTATCTTTTTTTTGCTGCGTACCTGTTGCCTCTGAGTGAAGTAGACCTGGTCATTGAGCTGCTGCAGCAGCACATCAGCCTCAGGCTGCCAGCTCATCAGGCTGCTGATGGTATCATCAACAAACTGCAAGAATCAACAATCAAGGGAGAGAAAAATTATTAAAACAAAGAAAAAATCATAGAACGTCAGATGCTTTGAGACATCTAAACTGTGAAAACCGTGACAGGAGGGATGAATTATGCCAGATGTACGCTGTGGGTTGTAGTCTGTGGGGTCGACTGTATAATATATCCACTGGAAGGACCATGATGAGGGAGCTGTAGGATGAGCCGGTGACCCTGATGGTGTGAAAATGACCGGGAATCAGGCAACTGTGATGCATGCTGCGCAGCAAGCTGGGCTGGAACTTCCAGTAGTACTGTGGGGATTGATATGAGTGTGAGGATGATGTGACTGCAACCTCCTGCTGCTCGTTGCTGTCCATCCGCTTCCTGGCCTGATTTAAATTTAGAACCATTCTAGTAGATTTTGGAGCCGGATCAGGATGCAACCGTCTCTGCTGGGCCGAGCTTTACCGTAAAGGTTTGACGGTCAAACCAACCGTGGGCTTTTCACTTGCAGTGAGTTATGCTCCTGTGCTACTGATGACGTATGTGTGAACATGTCAAGTGGTGCACTATCTAGCCGTTTCAGATGGAGAGGATTTGCTGCTGCTGCTGCTGCCCGGCACCCTAGCCAGCCAGACGATGTCAACATTGCTTTTACTGAAGATACCATGCTTCATGACCAATATGTTTACTTGCTGATAGCACAGCATCATTTGAGGCCCACCTGTTTGTCATACAACTGAAGCCAATCCTCCCTGCAAACGTGCTGCAACTTGTCTGCATTGAACAGGTACTCCAACAAAACTAGCACTTTCTGCGCATCCTGAGACTCCAGCAGCAACCTGCGCCCGTCGTCCACAGTTGCAAAACAAGTTTCATGATCATCATCAAGCCTTTGATGAGCTATACAATCTGATACAATCCCATACAGCCTGATCATTGAGGCGATGATCATCATCATCCCGAAATCGTCTCTACAGACGCAGACGGCACTGCTGAATATGGGGGGCACGGTTGCTTGCAGGATGATGCGTGCCAAGCTGAGGTTGGATGGCTGCTGCTCTGTGTTTGAGTCAAAGCTCCTACTGTGTGTTCAATATAGTACAGCAATGTTGAAAGAACACAGCTGCCAGCGTCTGCTGCACTGATGCAGCAGCTGAGCAGTGTCTTGCAGTCCTGCAGTCCTGCAGAGCTGCTGCTGCAACTTCAAAGCAAGATGCTGCAGCAATCCCGCCTGCTGCAGGTTGAACGTGATGGTTATGCTAACGGTCCGCTGTGAATAAAAATTATTAAAATAATATGTACCTGAACAGCTGCCATGAGAGCTCCTGCAGTCTGAAGGCGGCTAGGTATGTAAGCACCCGGTACTTGACAGCATCACCTCTGATAGCCACCCCACTGCAGGTACAGCAGTATCAGCGACGCATGTTCGAGGTATGAGTTTACTGGGTTGTGCAATTGTGCTTAACTTGTTCAACCGCCATACGTAATTGCCTGGCACGCACAGGAGGGCTCCAGAAAACAGAGCATACCATATCGGATGCCGTTGCAGATAAATCACTGTACGCAAACCTGCACAGCTGGTAAAAGAGGGGGTGCTGCTAGCTGTTTTTACCCTTTACTGGACATATTGCTCATATATCTGGGTGGTTGGTATAAGATTGGCCCAGGCGCTTGTGGAATGCTGCCACTGTGCATCATCAAGCAGTACATACCTGTTGTGGTGATAGAAACTGTCCAGAAAGCTGCTCAGGAACTTTCTGAACCGCATCATGCCATACACTACTTGCGCGATAAAGCATTGTTCGTCCTTGTCTGCTCCCAAGGCACGCAGATTCTCCTCCAGGTGGGTTCCTGGGGGAACACCTCCTGAGAAGTTGAAAGTGGAATATATTTTCTCACAAGCCTCTATCAGCTGACTTGCGCTAAGCTCCCGGCACTGAAGCTGCATCTTTGTACTGTACGAGTCGTCATTGAGCCCGATTGGCATGGTGACTTGAGGTGCCACCTCTCCGTGAGGAGTCAGCAGAGACTAGCGAGGCCACAGCGTCCATTGCTATCCTCTGAATCACAGTTTTAAGTGCACTATGCATGAGATTATCACCCAACGGCAAGCCGGCATTCATCTGGGTGGACCGGTCGGGCAATGCCCAAAGTAACACCAAAGAGGTCTCAGATAAGATTTTTGCCTAGCATAAGCATCATCGTTAGCAGAAAAGTGTTGAACTGTGCATAAGAAGGTTCATGCGTACCAAAACTCTTGCGGACGCGCAGTACAGCAGGCCTTGACGACTAGGCAGCACCGTGTATCAGTAAGAGTTTACATAGCGCATCACTGTACAAGATCGTGAGCAGACGTCGCGATTCAGTCGTAAACGTGTGCTCAGGCGCCTCAGCTCACCAGCTGCCAGGTTAGTGAGCTGCGTTCAAGCCAACATACGCCATTGTTGATAATGGAACACTAATCAATTGGTATTGATGCTCGTCGTGCTGTGCATGCATGCCCGAGGGCTCCGGGGGGAAAATCTGTTGTGTGCGCGCTATATCGAGTGTAGGGTCGCCATTTCTCGTTGATAACGGGATCTGGTGTGCTGCTATTCTGTTCTTGCAGGGTGGTGGCTTCTGCACAATGCGCAGTTGGTGCCCAGCCACTGGTGGGCAGACAGGACTGTCAGGTGCAGCATGCGGCAGCTCGAGCAGCACTGCTTTGGCGCCTGTACCACGAGCATGTGTTCAAAGATTGTTTCCGCGTGCAGCAGCTCAGTGCATACCCCAAGCAGCGGTGCTCAAGGGCAGCAGACTGCAGCTGCAGCTCCATCCACTCTGCTGTAGGACCTCAGGTCGCAGTGATGCCAGTTACCACCAAGATGTAAACGCCGGCAGTCAGAAGTCACCTGCAGCAGATGATGTGAGCCGCAGCCATGCATCAGTGTCAAGTAGCAACCATGCAGCAGCACAGCAGCAGAGCCCTGCTGCGCTGACAGTAGAAGCAGTACATGCAGACCCTGCCGCCACTATCGATGCCATACAGCGACTCACACGTTCAGCAGACACACAGGAGCCGGCAAGCAGCAGCAGTTCTTCCCAAGCAGCAGCTCAACAGCAGCAGGATCAGCCGCAGCAGCCCCTGCAGGTGCTTGCTGCTGCAGCTGCCTCTGTGTGGGTTTCAGTCCAACAGTACTGGCAGTCCATGCTAGCAATGTTAGCCGCAGCATACACAGCAGTCTCAGCCAACCTGAGCAAGATTCCTAGCTGGGTAGCAGCGCAGAAGCTCCAGAAGCTTCAAGAAGCAGCAGATGAACACCCGCAAGACTCAGCCAAACAGGCAGCCTACTATACAGCACTCAACCAATCGCATCCAAGGGACGTCCTTGCTAGAGTAGAATCAAAGAAGTTCGCCAGCAGCCCAGCAGTCGTTGTAGAATACCTCAAAGCACTAGTAGCAACAGAACGCCTCAATGAATATGCAGACCTCACCGGCAGCAGCAGCAGCAGCAGTAGCGGCAGCACCAGCGCCGCAGCAGTAGGCTTTGGGCCGCTTCCGGCAGCCGGTCAGGATCACCGAAGCCTCCTACAGCTTCTTAAAGAGTTGCAGGGCATGGCAGAAGGCAAATCTGAAGATGACGGCCCAGGATCAAGCCTGAGACGGCCGCTGCATGTTGTCCTTCAAGGTCCAGGACTCTCCAGGCTGCAGAAGCCCTCAGGACCACTACAGCTGCTCTGGGGAATCCTGAGCACCGCAATCCTGCTGCTAGGCCTCTCATTTGCGTGGCTGGTAGGCAACCAGGCGCTGCGGAGAATGAGCACAGGAGTCGGGGCGCCAGCAGGGCAGGCGTCCAACAGCATGATTGCTGGAGGGCCTGCAGCAGCGGGCGCCGCTGGAGTGTCTGCTGCTGCTGCTGCTGCTGGGCCCGGGGTAGAGCCCAAGGAGTATAAGAAGGAGGAGTTGCCTGAGGCAAGTGTGAAGAGTTTCAAAGATGTCAAGGGGTGTGATGAGAGCAAAGCAGAGCTGCAGGTGCGCTTTTGGGAGGTGTTTTTTTTTAGGATTAGTCATGGTTACTTAGGTGAACTGTGTTTGGTTTGCAGTGTGCAGATACCATACATGCGAGTTGCAAAGCAGCAGCCATGCACAGAATACGCAGCATCCATCTGCTGCACATTTCTCATCCAGTTGCAGGTTGCATCCTGCATCTGGAAGAGATATGTGCAGCAGGTGGATGCTTCGCATTCTGTGCATGGCTGCCGCATTGCAGCTCACATGTCTAAGAAAATGTGGTCCAGTTAATTATCACTCAATTTCACTCAACCCTTAGCATCACACAACTCCTAGCAATATCTGTGCTTGCCTTGGTCGGTTGCTACAAGCAGCTCATTCATAATGGACCTGGGCCTCAAGCGATTGGTTCACCTGCTAAAGGTGATCCGGCTAACTCGCCCTTCAGCTCATAACACTTTTTCTCCTTTAAGCCCAGGTCCATGTGGACCTGGGCTGCAAGGAGAAGGAGTGTTATGAGCTGAAGGGCGAGTTGGCCGAGCTCAGCGAGATCACCTACAGCAGGTGAACCAGAGAGCTCAAGGCCCAGGTCGACCAGCTCGCTGTCCAGGCTCTCAACACGGCCACTGGCATGTATCTTTCTGCTTTCATACTTGGTGTCTTGATGTAAACCTGCACTGTTGCTGCTGCCTGCTTGAGTTGGTTTCCTGCAAGAGACAGTGCTGTCTTGAACTGTCATCGGCTGTTAGTTGACCACTCTCTGCATTGCGGTCACAGTTGCCAGTCCTCAAACACCAGTTGCTGATGACTGTGCATTGTGTGTCTGTTTGGCTGCACTGGTTTTGTATATCTAATGGAGTTGCAATGGAGAGTTAGTAATGGAAAAAAAATCAATAAGACAGACAAAAACAACAAAATTACTGGAGTAGTATTAATAACAATACAATAGTGAAAGAAATTATTTCACGCTATGTGCAGGAAGTTGTTGAGTTCTTGAAGGACCCTGCTCGGTTCACGCGCCTTGGTGCCAAGCTGCCAAAGGGCGTGCTGCTGACAGGGCCACCAGGCACTGGGAAGACTCTATTGGCCAGAGCAGTAGCAGGCGAGGCAGGAGTGCCATTTTTCTACAGGTATGAGCAACTCTAAAGTCAGTTCTACAGGTATAGCCAAGTTAGCAGTTCAGCATACGCTATATGTGCATTAGATACGGTATACTCAACTACTTGGTTAGTACAGGAATAGTTACCAAGTACCAAGTACTCGATGGTACAGTAATAAGTGCAGTGGTGTATATATTGCCATCAAGTTGTTTGCTTCTCATGTTACTTAGAGATGCAACGGGTTGCATCTCTCAGCCACATGAAGAGTCAATCACTTGATGGCAATACATATGCCATTGCATCTGTACTTATACCATGGAGCACTTGATACTTAGAAACTGTACCTGTAGATATATACACACATCACCCATCAGCTATAGGTATCCTGCCATCGGCCCCGCCCCCCATTTCAGAAGCAAACAACAATGAACCATGCTGAGTGGTTCTACCGCCATTATGCTCACATCACAATCTGTCTGTGTCCAGTTTCCACTCACAACACAGCAGAGTAGCTCAACTCTTGTGAAAGATAGTTGGCTTTCCTTTCTTTTTTGTTCTTCTCTTTGGGGTTGTACACATTTTTGCTCGATCAGCACATGCAATCAGCTGCAGGCCTGCTGACCAGCTGTTGCATGGTCAGAAGTTCTTGAACATTCAGCATACTTCCTCAACATCTAGCTCTATGCAGGAATGCGCAATGCAACCTGCATGCGCAGGATCTATCATTATGCATGAATTAGCCATTCATCATACTCACTGGGAATTTACCACTATGCATGAACAAGCCATTCAGCATTCTTACTCAATGGGCTATGTGTGAACAATGCTAATGATCAGTAGGCCTAGATGTAGGACAGCTCAGCGCCAGTCTGATCCCGGCATCATGGCCTTTCATTCATGCATGATGTCAGATTTATTTCAATGTTATGCTGATGAATAGTTGTGTATTGGATGAAGCATGATGCTGTTGATTGGATGAAGCATGATGCTGTTGATGCAAAAATGGGAATTGTCCACTGCACTGAAGTATGAAAAATGCTATGTTGTATCAACAGTATATATCCAAAGGTCAGGCGTGCATGTGCCTGTGTGTGTTCTATGCCGACTGATGATCCCCTTGAGCAAGGGTGAAACGCGTTTCGGTGGCTCAACACACTCTGTGTTTACAGTAATCTAATCTGAAAGGTCAACTTCAATCTCGTTTTCTCTGTGTGTGCAGGGCTGGCAGTGAGTTTGAGGAACTGTACGTTGGTGTCGGCAGTCGCCGTATGCGTGCCCTGTTCGCTGCTGCTAAGAAGAAAGCGCCATGCATCGTGTTTATTGACGAAATTGATGCAATCGGCGGCAACAGGAAGCACTGGGAGAATCACACACGCAAAACCCTCAACCAGCTGTTGGTGGAGATGGATGGATTTGAAGCAAATGAGGTAAATAAAACCAATACAACAATACAATAATAAGACAACAAAGAACAATAAAACAATTAAACGAACCAATGAGCATCAGAATAGGTTTCAGCCGGGTCTCTGCAACATTGGTTATCTGGTCCCTTTTATCTGTTGGGGGTAGGATCTTTTATCTGTTGGGGGTAGGAATTGTGCATGGCATCTCCAACTGTCTCAATTCTAATTTGTTGTGGGGTATCAAAAACCCATCACTGCACAATACATGCAAAGTAGCATCCATATCAATAGTATTATCACAATTGAACGCCATGTTGATGAATATGAATGGATAAAATGTCACAGAAACTCTTCGGCTCCTGTGCTGCAGGGTGTCATTGTGATGGCTGCCACAAACCTCCCAGAGACTCTAGACCCCGCCCTAAAACGCCCCGGCCGCTTTGACCGCCAAGTGGCAGTCCCACTCCCGGACGTGAAAGGGCGGGCAGAGCTGCTGACCTACTACATGGAGGGCAAGCCCTTCAGCACTGATGTGGATACAACGCTGCTGGCCCGGCAAACAAGCGGTTTTAGCGGCGCGGATATCAGCAATCTGGTGAGCATAGTGCCTGGAGCCTGAGCTGGAACCTTTATTAATCTTTATTTGTTAAAATTTATTTCAACTTCAACCTTTATTATTCTTTATTTGTAAGATTTCTTGAATTTTTGACAGCACGCTACCCCATCTGTGCGTCCACTCGCATGTTGTAAATGTGCAAACTCAGGTGTCAACTAACACTTGTGCAAGGGGTGGAGAAAAAGAATAGTGTCATGATGAGGACCAGACCTGCTGAAAGGGGCCTGGTTAGGTTTGAGGGTGCTGGTTGGTTTGTAGAGGTTATCAAGAGAGTTACAAGCACGGGGTCTGCTGAGTTTCTTAGCCAGCCAGTTGCAGACAGAAAGGCCACCGACGTTGTATGCAGCCATACACAGCTCAGTGCTGCTGCTGCTGCTGCAGGTCAACGAAGCGGCTCTCCTCGCTGCAAAGCGTGGCGCTGACCTCATCACAGCAGAGATGATCGATTACGCCTACGACAAGGTGCTCATGGGCGTAGAGCGTCGATCAGCGGTCCGGTCGCCGGAATCTCTACGACGAACAGCGTATCATGAGAGCGGACATGCTCTGGTTGCACTGGCAGTACCTGGCTCAAGTCCTGTGCACAAGGCAACTATTGTCCCTAGGGGCCATGCACTGGGCATGGTCACACAGGTATGATTGATCAGCGTATACAGTACCTAAAATTTGATTAGGTGCATGCCCATGAGCGATTTCCCCCTAGGTGCATTCCCCATGAGCGATTCTTGGCTCGCTGGTCTAGGACTAGGGAGGGTTTCAGCCCCTTACCGTGTATTGTATTGTATTGTGTATTGTTCCATGCAGAACACACACACACACACATGTGTGTGTCAGATACACCCTAAAATGTATACAATACGTACGCATTTCATATGCACTACTATACACATACTATGCAAATCATGATCAGCTGATGTTCTTTCCACAGCAGACAGTCTGCAACAAATCGAACAGAAGTTCCTAATGCTGGCTGCCTGTTTTCTTTTCCCCTTTTTTCCAGATTTACCACATAGGTTGGGCGCGAGGATGAGTTTTCTATCAGCCATAGCAATAGAATAGAATTTTTTTTTAAAAAAGTTTGCAAATGAAGTTAAATTATTCAAATATTGTTTTTGTTTTATCATTTGTTAAATACAAAAAATAAGTAAAACGGATATGAATTTTGAATTTCAACCCTGCCATCGGCCCTGTGCCCCATGATTATTTGATCATCTCTCCATAACATACAGCGTGCAACAAAAATGAGCAGAACCCGCATTTCATTTGTTATATATATTTGCGATGCTGACTTCCTGCTGCAGGTTGGGCGTGAGGATGAGTTCTCAATCAATCGGCAGCAGATGGTTGCTCGCATTCTTGTGTCTATGGGCGGCACAGTGGCAGAGGAGCTTGTCTTTGGGAGAGATCAGGTACGGCTGCTGCACATCTCCAGGTCCTGAGCGCCCCCCCAAAAAAGCCTTTTTAAGTATACTGATTATGATTATTTTGCTGCTCAAGATGTCTGTGACAGATACTCCACTAGTCATCTGGGAATGACTCTTGCTGTTTGTTGTGCAGAATTGCATCATGCTGTTGTTATTCAGAAAGAGTTGTGTTTCTAGAAGGCTTGGTCTCTAGGACTGAATGCATGATGGCAAGAACCCTCAGTAAAGAAATTATCTAGAAACTGCCTGATCAATTCTTTGTTTTTTTGTATGCCAGCTATAGCTACATGAACATTTTGTCTGTCACCCCAGGTGTCTAGTGGGGCTACTGATGACCTGCGCCAGGCCACCAACATGGCCCGGCACATGGTCATGCAGTGCGGCCTCAATGAGGAGCTGGGGCCCATGTACATTGAGGACGAGAAGCATCTCTCTGAAGCATCAAAGCAGCAGATTGATTCAGGTGTGTGCCTCCCCGCAGAGAGCGTGTTGGTAGACAGCGCAGGCATATTTGTGGGAAATAGTGAGATTTATATGTGGGAATCTATTCTCTTTTGAGAGAGGGATGTTACACGTGGATACTTTCACCAACCAGGACGGTGGACCTCTCCACCCTTATGATGACGCGTTTGCCAAGAAAGACAGCTAATTTTGTGGTTTGTTTGGATACAATCCCTTTGTTCTGATGCTTATTGCATGTGTTGCCCTGCTGCTTCTTGCAGAGGTCCGAGGCATCTTGATGTCAGCACGCTCACAAGTAAAAACCCTACTGACGGACAAGCTTGATCAGCTCCACATGTTAGCTGGAGCTCTGCTAGATCATGAGACGCTCACACAGGAGCAAATCAAGGCAGTGTTAGCTGGTGAGAAGTTAGCACCTGCGCTGCTGGACTTCAGCAAGGGCAGCAAGCAGCAGAAGGCAGCAGATGAAGGAGGAGAGGTTGCTGCCACACCAGCGCTAGAGGAGCAGTAGCAGCAGTGAGCGCCAGCAGCATCAGCACCATCAGCACCAGCAGCAGCACCAGCAGCAGCGCTGCCTGATACAGTGCCCATTATCAACAGCAGCAGTCTCATGATGCTTGAGTTGTGCAAAGTCTACTTATTTGCATATTTTTTAGCTATATGAAAGGCAAACCGTTTGTGTAACACAGTGAGTGAGCTTTGATGAATGATTCATGAAGCACCAGTGGCAGTGCTACTAGCAACAGTAGTGCTGTTCGAAAGTGGATTGAATTCACTGGGTAGATTTGAGGCGTGGGGCCGATGGCAGTAATGCTATGGCTGCAAAGTACTGATTATTATTAGTAGTAGTGCTGTTCATTGAAAGCTGTGGGGCCCCCTACTGCTGATAGCAGTAGTGTTGCTATTGGTGCTAGCCGGGCACAACTTGTGTTGCAGTACTACTTCCATGATGGCATCCTATGCCCTTAGTAAGGAACCTCGATGAATGCAGCCTGATTGAATGGAGCTGTGGCATATGTCCCGAGCCTGCAGGTACAAACCTGAAGAACCCTTCAGCCTGATTACGACTGAGGCGGCACATGAATGCAAGCGCTTCAGGCAGTACATCGCGCTCAAGTTGCATGAGCGATATTGAATATTCAAAGAGTGCTTCAGCATTGAATGCTGTAAGAGCATTCCGCAGAGCAGAGCACTTGGCGCATTACAGCTGCAGGCACGAACATGCAGACCAAAACCACCAGCTACATGGCGTTACGACATCGGAGGAGTGGCAGCGACTGTTCGAGCCCCACAGACCGCAGTGCCAGCAGTACACTAGTAACTCCGACAGGCGCAAACGGCAGAATTCACTTCCCACTAACACAAAAAGGCCTGCAGGCGATACAAGATCCTCGACATCAAACTCATGACCAGCACGCGCCTGAAAGGCCTACAATCATTACATCGTGCACGTCGAAGCAGGTCGAAGTGGAAAATTTTTCTATCGATGTTTCTTAGAGCTGTCAACGGTTCATAATGTGTAACTCAGGCTTGTGAGGCAACAGCACCTCCTGCGACCGACCTTTGGTCGGGAACTTGGTCTAGTGGTATGATTCTCGCTTTGGGTGCGAGAGGTCACGGGTTCGATTCCCGTAGTTCCCCTTTTTCAGTTAGCATGTGTTGTGCTCTGACGTGAGGTTCAGTACACCAGCATGGGAATTCTTATCAGATACTCTGATATGTGAGTGTTGAACATCACGGCAACAAACGGTGAGTATTGCTGTCGGTGCTGCCGCTCCTGCTGCTGCTGCTAATGTGTGGCAAGAAATCAGCCCTGCTGTCACCTCCTGCTGCATAACAAGTCATGGTGCGGCCAGTAATGCACCCATAAGTGTTCATAACCAATAATGCAGCAGGAGCAGAAGCTAAGTAGACAATAAGACACTGGGGGATAACGCTTGTACGACGCTTCAAACGTCACAGCAGGTACATGTGCTGCAGAAGGCGCTTGATGCTTGTGATGCCATCTGCAGTGCCCTGTTTTACAGCCCTGTCCAGTTATATTGCAACGCATGCACTGCTTGACGATCAAACGAATCTTCCCCAGTACGCGCACTCCTATTGCTTCTATTGTCAGCGTCAGCACAACACAATTTGCGGGACAGTATTGTTTACTTCGAAAAACACGCCGATCGCGAGCAGAAAGGCGCGGGGTCACCTTTTCAGCTCTCAGCAGCACAAGGATGGCGTGTCAAGCTGTGTCCTATTCCGAACTCTTGCAGAAGTGCCAATCAGCTGGACAGCAACATATCTTGGCTGACTGGGATTCTCTGAGTACTTCTGAACAGCAGCAGCTCGCTGCTGAGATACGGGTAAACCTGCCAGCTGCACTGCAGTAAAGAAACACTGAGCCAATGAGCCCTTTCTGTTCAATAGCGTGAGAGCGCGTCTGGATTCACGCAACGCAAAGAATACAACAAAGCATCACACGCGGAAAGTCTGTCGCAATATACCAGCCGTGAGAGACTCTATCATGCAATGTATGTGTGCTGCACTGACCATCTGCTGTTGCACAGCTACCAACACACACCTACCACATGGTTTGTTCCAGTAAATGTCTATAGATGTTCAACCTTAGAAAGTCTGTTGCTCTAGCCGACCCCTCATCAGCTTATCTCGAAAACCCCTGAAATTCCTTCTGCAGGGCCTTGACTTTGATTTCATCAGTAGAGCATATGCAGCCAGCAAAGAAGCAGCAGCAGCAGCGGATCACCAGAGCAGTCAGCCAGTAACAGATGTTATAACACTCCAGGTGAGCCCTAGGGTCACTCGCTCTATCACACAATTGCCGAGCTCTTTTGCTGCGTTTTCATTTCAATTTTTCACTTGTTGCAAGGATACTTTCCTCAAGAGACAAGGTGCAAGCATACTCCATGCTTGTGAGACACACCTGGCAAAGAAACTAAATTCCAATGTTGAGCAGCACAGGGCAATTGACGATTTGCTGCTGCTGCTGCTGCTGCTGCTGCTGCTGTTGCTGCTGCTGCTGCTGCTGCTGCTGCTGCTGCTGCTGCTGCTGCTGCTGCTGCTGCTGCTGTTTTTAGGATGCTGATGAATCTCAGCGGGCAGAGTGGAGGCAGCTCGGCCTGCATCTCATAGCACAGGCAAGAACATACCTGTTATATATGTGTTATATATGTGTCTCATATGTATGTGTCATTCTTGTGTACTAAAGATGATACAAAAACTTAAATTTCACAAAACATATACAAATAATTATATTGATGATGATGACAATGTATATGTTTTTAGTAATGCTTGTAATGGTAACAAGTGTGACTGATAATTCTTTGCATCAAAGAAGTCCCGCGTCCTTCTGGCTCTGCTGACAAAAGCACACTTATGGAAACACAGCCTCCAGGTGGACCCACCAGGATTCTTCTACTACAGCATTTGTGAGTTCAACAGCTGCTGCTGCTGCTGCTGCCGCTGTCGCTGCTGCTGCTGCTGCTGCTGCCGCCGTCGCTGCTGCTGCCGCAGGGCAAGATAGGTGTGCTGCTGCTGGCAGGTGGCCAAGGCACACGGCTTGGCAGCAACCTCCCCAAGGTGCGAACATTGTGCCTTGCAATCAAAAAAATATGCATGAAATGTTATGTTATTTTCATGTTATACATAAAAAGGTATAATAATCAGCATGTCATCATTGTCATTATCTCATATCACTTTCTAACTATCTGAAGAAAGTTATGTTGGGTCTTAAATGCAACATATTGACACCATTCCTATTTATTCCATCAAATTGTCTAAATGGAAAGAAGTATAGCAACCATACGAAGGCAGTGGCTGAGCGCTGCTTGCACCACTGCTGCTGCTGCTGCTGCCGCTGCTGCCGTCATACAGGGCTGTTATGATGTCGGACTGCCGTCACACAAGTCACTCTTTCACCTCCAGGCTGAACGCCTGCTAGCAGTGCAGCGACTGGCTGCTGCTGCTGCTGGCAGCAGTGGCAGCAGTCCAGATGTGCGAGTGCCATGGTTTGTCATGACCAGTCCGTTCACACATGAAGATACATTGTGAGTACAGATCATTGCCTTAATGATGATATATTCAATTTAATACTTGGAAAAACTCATACCAACTAACACAAACAAATCAAATTTTGGAATGAAAATATGTACAAATACTACATAATTCTGCATGGTATTGTGAATATAGATAAACAATCATTTGTGAAGATATATGCACAGCGGTGCTGCCCCTCTGCTGCCCCTGCAGGGAGCATTTTAAATCCAAGAACTACTTTGGTCTGCAGCAGAAACAGGTCATTTTCTTCCAGCAGGGATTTCTGCCATGTCTGACAGCTGATGGAAAAGTCATCATGGAGTCATCAAGCACGGTGGGTTGACTTGAATTAGTTTTATTCATGCATGCATGCATAGTAAGTGGATGTATACATAATGGAGTGACCGAGCACGGTGATTTAAGATTTATTCATTTCAAGTGAAGTAAATGTATACATAATGGAGTGATTAAGCGCAAAAGGTTGAGATCTATTCATGTATATTGAAGTGAATGTATGCATAAATTCACTTCCTGTATAATTCCAAGCCTTTAATTGCCGCGACGCCAATGTACGCCCCTGACAGGTGTAAAATATTCATATCAGCATTGTGATAGTAAGTTTAGATTTTGAAGTTAAAAAAGTTGTAATAATCAAGTTTACAAGCACGGCGTTATGAGATTTATCCATGCATATAAAAAATAATTGTATCATGTTTACAAGCACAGTAGGTGGATTAAGGTTTGGGTATGCAAAAGAATGCATAATGAAGTGATCTAGCAGTAGCTTGCTGTATGCGTTGTATGTGTGGTGGCTATATTTCATTGTTTGTTCAATTTGTGTTTGTGCACATCAAATAGTATGTGCGACAAAAAACGCAAAAAACGGTGAGCAGCATAAGGAGTCCTGCTGTGGGCCACAGCAGCCAGCAAGCCCTTGTCTGTAGATGAATTATAACACACTTATTGATGAAGATTTCTGGATAATGTCATAAAACAATCAATTCCGCTGCCTTTGCTGCTGCTGCTGCTGCCTCTGCTGCTGCTGCTGCCTCTGCTGCTCCCTCTGCTGCTGTTCCCTCTGTTGCTGCTGCTGCCTCTGCTGCTGCTGCTGCTGCTGCTGCTGCTGCTTACCCACAGATTGCCAAAGCTCCAGATGGCAATGGTGGCCTCTACCGTGCCCTTCAAACTTCTGGAACATTAAATTCAATGCAAGAAATGGGTCTAGAGGCCCTTGATGTGTATTGTGTGGACAATATCCTTGCACGTGTGGCTGACCCTGAATGGATCGGGTGCTGTTATAACAGGCAGAGTGATTTGGGCGCCAAGGTTTTAGCAAAAGCCTACCCGGAAGAAAAAGTGGGGGTGTTTGCCCAAGACGCTGTTGGGCGATTGCAGGTGTGTGTGGTCGTGTGTGGTATCATGAAATATGTTGTGGTGTACGTTGTACATTTCTTTTCTGCATACTGAAGTGTATGTTGCACTTTTATACACACTATTGCGTGTTTATCCAAAATATCAGATCATATGACATATAGGAGTACTTATTTTCCCATCAGCATACATTATTTACCACCGATAGGCTGGTATCAGCATGGCAGATATGATCGAGCCAATCATAAATATGCGGTGCTGGCATCCCATGGGTAATGGACTTGGAAGCAATAGCAGCAGCAGCAGCAGCAGCAGCAATGAATGATGTATGACATAGCCAGATACTGCAGTGATCTCTGTGCTCATCATCAAGCACCACTCCAGAGACCATCCCTTAATCAATCCCTCAATCATCACCTCGTTTGGAATTTTAACTATTCATATCATTACCACTGCCGCTGCTGCTGCTGCCGCTGCCGCTGCTGCTGCTGCCGCTGCCGCTGCTGCTGCTGCCGCTGCCGCTGCTGCTGCTGCTGCCAGGTCCTAGAGTACTCAGAGCTGGACCCAGCCAAAGCCTCAGCAATCGACCCCAACACAAACAAACTCTTCTACAACTGGTCCAACATTTGCATGCACTACTTTTCACTGCCGTGGCTGGCAGCAGCAGCAGACCAGCTGGCAGCAGCAGCAGCATATCACCTAGCGCACAAGCAGATTCCCGCGAAGGGCGGGGCGAAGGTGCCTGGGGTCAAATTGGAGATGTTCATTTTTGATCCTTTTGGCAGTGCAGAGAAGTCGACACTATTTGAGGTGGGGCGAGTTTTTTTTGATTCTGAAGTAATTATTTATCAAACCGGTTTTTATAGTATGTGAAATAGATTTAGCAAAAGTAAAGTATCTTGATTTTAACAAGTGTTATACTTGGATTGTAGTATGTGCCCTTCTGTGCACATGGGCATGGGAACGAAGGGCAGATGCGCTGTGGCTGATAAATGGGTGATTTACCAACATATATACTTCTGAATATTAACAATTTACTTATAACATTTAGAAATACATTTATAAATATTTACACTTCAACACTTTTATGATCACACAGATGCCAGCACTGCCACTCTTGGGAGGTGGGGTGTGCTTACCAATGGAATCTGCAGTGAATGCTGTGCATCCACAATATCGTCATGTATAATAATAATAATAATTGATACCATCAGCCATAGCAATTACTGCCATCGGCCTCAAATATCGTCTGCAGTGAATGCTGTGCATCCAAAATATTGTCATACATATTTCTGTGGCAGCTGCAGACAAGTGGCAAACCTCCCAGGGTTCTGCAGCTGGAGCGAGTAGAACATCTAGAGTCTGCAACAACTTTGCCAGCAGTATTCTTGGGTTGTTTTTTCATGTTTTCAAGAGAAAAGCCGGGAAGCACAGCCTTAGCACAGAAGCCAAAATTTGTCATCTAATTGACTTGCACCTGCTTCTTTCCACAGCTATCATCGCAATCACTCACTGTGGCTGCTGCCATCACAACTGTCGCCGCCACCGCCACCGCCGCCGCCGCTGCTGCTGCTGCTGCTGTAGGTTGACCGCAGGGACCATTTCGCCCCTGTGAAAAATGCCCCAGGCAGCCCCGCAGGTGATTCACCTGACACCGCACGAGAAGCGCTTCTTGCTCAAGGCGCTAGATGGGTAAAACTGGCCGGGGGCCAGTTGGCTGATGGTGTTGATGGTGTTGAAGTGTGTGCCTTGGTGTCTTATGCTGGTGAGGGTTTAGACGAGGTTGTTCAGGGCAAAGTGCTCGGCAAAAAGGGTGAAGCAGTCGCGGAGTTGTGTTGAGGCGCTTCTGGAGCATCGGATATATATGCTAATAGCATGTCCTTATCACATACACAAATGAGGCTTGTCCGCTTCTGATATGGGGCGCGGGGCCGATGGCAGGATTGCTATGGCTAATGGGTAACTTATATATACCATACCATACCATACCATACCATACCATACCATACCATACCATACCATACCATACCATACCATACCATACCATACCATACCATACCATACCATACCATACCATACAACCTGGCCCCTGAGGGGCGCCCCGTAAGAGCCAAAAAAGTCGCTCATGGGGAAAATATCTGAAACCCGGTTTGAAACAATTTCAGAAGACACAAAGCACTCAAGAGACTCTTGCATTCCAGACATGTGTCCTGTGAGTGTAGGTGAGGCGATGGGGCGACATGCAGTACCCGCCATCTACCAGTCCCGGTTGTTGAACAACTGGCTCAAATGAGCTTGCTGTATATGTATACCTACTGTGATCAAATACTGTGCTATGCCCAATGAGCCTGTACTTGGCTCGCTAACGGGCGGGTTACACTCGTGTAACTTACAACTTGAGCATGCTGCATAAGCGGCACGTGAATACAAGCCTGATCAAACGCCACTGCAAAGCAGCGGCAACTGCGTCATTGCACCAAGACCCAGAAATCCTGTCTGTTTCGTGCATGTTTTTCGGGAACACCTTTGAGAATACTGCACTGCAGTATCGCCTGCTTGAAGAAGCAGGTGCGCCATTGCACATGCCCTGATCAACAGCCACTGCCAAGCAGCGGCAACTGCTCCACTGCAACAAACCCCGTTTGTTTCCTGTGAAACTCCTGTGAAGATATATCAACACACATACATAAATTACATTGATAGATTGTTGTATAGATATATTAAAATACATGACATAAACAGCAGGCCCAGCGGCACCATTGCACATACCCTGATCAACAACTGCGTCACTGCACCAAGCCCGGCCGCCGATTTGGCAAATCTTGTCGGTTCTCTATTAAAATACTGCACAAGCAGCAGGTGCACAACTGCACATACCCTGATTAACAGCCGCTGCAGAGCAGCGACAGCAAATTTGTGGGAATGACCATACACACACACACACACACACACACACACACACACACACACACACACACACACACACACACACACACACACACACACACACACACACACACACACACACACACACACACACACACACACACACACACACACACACACACACACACACACACACACACACACACACACAAACACAACACTAACAAAACTCATACCAAATACTGCATCCTAAATATTCGACCAACAAACAATCACTGCTTTATGCATACCAA
>JABEVS010000417.1:0-36808 GCA_018290735.1 Coelastrella sp. MACC-549
TGTGTCCGATGATGTATGGGGCTCCGTTGGTACATTACAATGTGTGTTGCCATGTATTGCACAATACCTCTCTACTGCTTGGAAACTACGGTGTCAATGTGAGCATAATGGCGGTCGAACCGCTCAGCATGGATTGTTGTTGTCCGCTTCTGAAATGGGGC
Source organism: Coelastrella sp. MACC-549 (assembly GCA_018290735.1). Taxonomy (NCBI): domain Eukaryota; kingdom Viridiplantae; phylum Chlorophyta; class Chlorophyceae; order Sphaeropleales; family Scenedesmaceae; genus Coelastrella; species Coelastrella sp. MACC-549. Next base: position 162 of record JABEVS010000417.1, read on the forward strand.
GCGGGGCCGATGGCAGGATTGCTATGGTCAACGGGTAACTTATATATATATAGCATTGTGTTTCTACTGAAATTTCAGCCTTACGCCCACTCTATGCATAGTATGCCCTTCACCGTCTATAAACAACTACTGCAAATGCAAGTAGCCGCCGGAGCTGCAGTTGATGGTGTGATACATTGTCATTTAAGAACAACTGGGTGCAAAGTGCAATGCCGCAACTCTTGAAAGCTTGCAAGAATGCACAGTGAGGTGGTGGCCTGAGAGTTGAATGCCCACACATGACAGTGTTGAACATGGCATGTGCACACGTGGCACTGCTGTTGCCTCCTACCTTGTACCAGAAGCATCCTGCTCGAGGACCGGGTGCCACTGGCAGCTTCAGGGTAAGTGGTTGCCAGGTCAGTGCATACGCCTCCCCGTCAGCAGTGAGGACGGAGCACGTGTCATACGCAAACTACAGCAGCAGCATTGGCAGCAACAGCATGTTATCAGCAAACCTACCAGATTGCTTGTGGTAAGGGTTGTTGTCAAAGTGGTAATATGAACAGCTCAGGATGGCTATTAACTGGGTTTGTTTGCTTTCTCAAGAAAGTTGACATGCAGGTGCAGCAGCTTGCTTCTTGTGGCTGATGGATGTCTTGTGTCAAAAGATAGTTCAGACCACACCAGATGTAGACTTACTGTGAGCTGAGAATGACTATGACTGCTGACGACACACGCCCATACCAAGCAGTTTGGGGATTGTTAATGCTGTGCAAGCAGCTCCTGCCAGAGATCAAGCTGAGACAAGGGTGAGCGATCACCAGGACACCATAATAGGATCACTGTGCTGTGGCATTGGTTCAGCAAAGTGTGTATCACCAGGCACAGACAGCCGCACATGGAGATAGCAGCAACTATGACAAGATGACAGAAGGGCAGTGCAAATGCCTCACCCTGAAGTATCCTCCATCTGCCCAGCTGCTGCCCCAGCTGTTCTTTGCAAGCCAAAACTTCTTGTTATTGTCGTAGCCCACCAACACAACAGCATGGCCTTCTGACAGTTTTGCCCCAGGCTTGGGCTTGTAGACAGCTTTTGCATTGGCAGATTTATTGAAGAAGGGTCTGAAATCGTCCATGACATCAAATCGGGTCATGACGGACCCATACTGCCTTATGTACATCTGAGCCTCCCAAGCATTGTATACGGGGCTGGACTCGAAATATCCCTTATTGGCATGTTGGGAGTGCAATGACCAGTGCAAGATCCAGCACGCCTTGGGTCATTTGCCAGGGATGGGTTGTAGCCTAGGCAGGTGGCGGTTGGCAGCTGTTTGTGGTTCTGCAGCAAGAGCGAAATGACTGGGGGCAATCGGCTGCCCCCATAACACCCCACAGAGACCTGATTACCAGGGCAGAAGTTCAGTGCCTGGACGCTGATGCTGCACTGGGAGACATCCACACCCAGGGCAGACGCCATGGCTGTCTCGGCAGCTGATGCCACTGCAAACGCTGAACAGGTGCTGCATGGATCCTGATTCTGGGGGGTCGACACAAGTCGGAGGCCGCCCGTGTAGGTGCCGTCAAGGCTGCTGTATGAATTAGGGGATGTAGCATACAATTGCTGTGCATAAATGTATCCAGCTGAGTCATCTGCAGCGGCACAGAAGGTGCCGCTGTTGCTGCGACATGCTATTGATGGGTTCTGCTTGTAGCTCTGCTGCAAATTACGGCTGCTGCTGTACAGCTGCGCAGCATGCTGCCAATCCAACACGCGCGCTCTCTGTGTAGCTCCCACAACCTTGTTCCCAGGGGTGTTAGAGGATATGAAACCCTGACCTGCATGAGCATATGCCACATTGGAACGCAATGCCATTGAGCATATTGTCAACGAATTTTATGAAAGGGGTAGACCTACAAACATGGGAAAACAGCACAAAGTGCCATCGACGAGTAGTACGATGGAACCGAGCATCCAATGCCTACAACACGTCTTTGAAACAGTCATTCATAGGCTGGATTAGCAAAGAGCGCTCTGCTCATTGGATGCAATCGGGAGTCACAATGTCTGCCTTGCACCTGTCCACAACATAGAGAATATATTCGAATCATTCTAAGTCACCATTCTGTTGACATCTTCTTCCAGGCCTGGAAGCCCTAGCTATACGGCAGCTGCCCCGGGGAGTTTCATGGGGGCAGTGCTCGATGCAGCAGATCTTAAACTGTGATGCACACGCCTCCGTAGCACGCCAAACGAGCTTCAGACTTGTTGCAAAGGCTGAAGGCTTACCCGCAGTTTGGGCTGTCAGAAGCAGCAGGACCAACGCGAAGGGCGCAGCGATTGGACATTCTTTGGGCATGCCGTTACCCACCATACCAACACAATAGTGATAGATTAAGATACAACTGCTTGGACGGCCGTACGACGTCTTTAGTGTTTGTCCGATCTAATGGCAATGTCGGATCATTTGGATTCTACGCCAACACCGATGCGTGACGATTCAGATTGATGTGTGTCTGAATACCCGACGACGCGCGAGTTACAGTGTACAAATGCAGTATCTCAGCAGTGAGGCTCACTGCCAGTGACATACCCTTAGCAGGTTGCAGCGAAAAGCGAAGTTGGCATATGCACATGTGCACGTAATGAGGAATATGAGGATGTCAAGACCAGTGTAGTGCACAGCGGTCCAACGGCGAGACCGTGGGCGACATGTCGCAGTTGGTTGCTTGTGTTTGTTCGAGGAATAATCTGCCTTGTCTGCATGCGATCTTGCAGGCATGTGTATTGAGGACAGGCAACCTACTGGAGGAGACGGCGACAGGCTTCACTCAGGCGAGCCAAGTGAGGTCGTTGCTTGATTTCAACAACAGTCTGTAAGTATCCCAACACATGCACATGAATAGAAGCGTGACATACAGCGATCGGCGCCATGGGTCAGGCCCTCGGACTCGATATTTCCTTCGTTTTTCGTACCATGCATTGTGAATTGCAGCCTTGCCCTCAGAATACTGTTGACAGTTTCAAGAGCCGTCAGCAAGCTGCTAACATAGCATAGTTTACCTGACCCTGCTGGCAGAATCTCAATTTGTGCCAGACAAGATGAATGCCAATCACTAGAGTAGGGGGAAAAGTGTGCAAAAGCACTGAATGGCATGGCTCAGGGGTGTAGGAAAATGTCATTGCGAAAAGGTGGGACCCAACAAAAACAATGCACAAACGCAGTACCAAAAGGTCAAAAAGTCTTGCTAGGCGACGTAAAGCCTCATATGCAACACAGCTAATAGCACAATAGCCCTTTGCATCATGTGCGCAACAAATGGTTCATATAAGATTTGCATGCATGTGTCCCGTCATGTCTCTGAAGCCATGCCCAGGATGAAGAAGTAGTCTCAAACTTGGCCAGCCCACAATGCCCAATCATCCTGCAGTGATCAAAGCTGGTGCATTGCACGCCCTTAGCTGCCGTGACGGGAAGACACAGGATGATCTCCTCATCGCGTTTAAGCCAAAGTGTCTCCTGTCCTCATGCTGCATTGAGAGGAATGCAACCTAAACAGTGATGCTGTATCCAGCTGCACTCTTACCACCACTATAAGCTGTCCTTGTTTGTACACAGATCTCAGACATTGGATACAATACAGGGGTAGATATTCCTCAACCTCACTGACAACTCAGATGACCCCAGAACCTGTCCACACCACAGTGCATCAGCCCCTCATCATCATGCATCAGAATGAACAAGCATGTGTGTTGAATTGCTTGTGCTGCTGACAATGCATTGCTGAGCACAATTTGCCACAGCGACTCTTGGCTTGCACCTATGCAACCACTCAGAAGAGTCACAGATCGCTCAGACCCCTATGCCTGAATGAGCACTGCAGACCTTCTAGTGCCCGATTGGAGCACAAGCACACCATAGCTCCCTTTGCACAGCATATGATTTGACTCAGCACACAGTCATGTGGCTGCTCATAAGACCGTCACCCAGTTCTGGATCTCAGCAGCATCAACAGCATGTGTCCAGGACACAGCAGCTGCCTGCCTGGACTGCAACTGCAGCACCACACAAGCAGCTGCTTGGCTACTCACAGTGTATATACTTCATCATCTGTGAGTTGTTCATGCCAGGCCGACCAGCTTCTCGCTGATCTCATACAGCTGAACTGCCTTGCCGTCATCGCTGACCTCCTCAGACACTTGATTCTCAAAGGCCCCGGTGTTGTTGTTCCAGCTCCAGTAGACGCCACCCTTGCCCAGCTTGGGGTCAGCAACCACCTGTTGTTGGGGTACAGCAGCATAGCAGCATCAGGGACAGGCACGCAGGTCCGTTGCTGCTTGTAGGATAAGCTTTGCCTACTAGGCACTTGTAGAACAACTGCAGTCCTTGGAGCGCAGCTGCAAGCTGAATACACGTGTGGCAAAATACGCCTGCTCAGGGCTATCCTGCAGGAAGGAGTGTTGATGTCTTGCATGGCATGCGAAGGTAGACTATTGGGGTTCAACCCCTACCTGAGCCAGGCGGCGTCCAGCCTCCTCCTCACTGACATAGCCCTTGGTCACGTACTTCTGGAACACTGGGAACAGAGTGCGGAAGAGGCTCACATGGTTGCGGAACAGACCAGTCTCTGCAATGCACCCCGGGTACAAGCTGCTGAACAGCACCTTGCCACCTCCATAGCGGCGGTTCAGCTCACGCATTGTAAGCATGTTGCACACCTGTAGGAAAGAGCAAACCTATGTTCTAATCTCTTCATAGTGAGAAAGAGGAAGACAAAGTAACGACTGGAAGTGTTGCTACAGGAAGAGGGCGCTTGCTAAAGCCAAGCACCATCATCAACAGCTCAGTGAACTTTGAGCCGCAACTAGACGCTGTCTGCTGGCAGCTTGCTAGCAGCCAAGCCCACCTTGGAGTCCTTGTATGCCTTGGCACCATCAAATTCCTTGCCATCAATCATGCTGGAACCATTCAGCAGACCACTGAGGTCACCCAGGTCGGCTTTTGGTGGCACATTGCCAGCCAGAGTGTTAGTGTTGCCAGTGATCGAGCCCACAATCACCATCCTGCACAAGTAGGCAGAGAGAAAAGGCTTTGTGAGCGTTGATGGTTGCAGGAGGAAACAGCAGCTTGCAGTTGAGCAGGAGACTGCAGCTGCACAGTGAGCTCAGGGCATGCAGATGCTGCTTGGACATTGTCGTGTGCATGTTCTGCGACCTGTACTTTGGTGTGGTTCCCAAGGAGCTGAAACAAGTGAAGAAAGCAACTGTACGAGAGGTGTAGATTGCAGCAGAGAGAGCAGTGATGCAGGTATGGAGACCATCGGGGTACTCCTGTACTGTTGGCTACAGCAGACTCTTTGCTGACACTGTTGATAGATTGTTATGAGCACATCAATGTTTTCTGACAGCAGCAGGTAAAATCTGTGCAGCAGCGTTGGTTAGTGTTTGATGGCATCACACATAAGCATCTCATCCAGCAATCAGCTCCGCCACATGATAGGCAGCTTTATACCAGAGTCTGCTTACCTTGGCTGCTCTGCTGGGCTGTTGTTCAGGTCCTCAAGCATCAGACGAGCCAGCAGGAAGTGACCGAGGTGGTTGGTGCCCACACTCAGCTCAAAGCCATCTGCAGTGTAGGTTGGCTCCTTGGCGGTTGGCAGGTACACAGCAGCATTGCAGACCAGGGCGTCAATGCGGCGGCCGCTGTTGCGGAAGTTGTCCACGAAGTTGCGGACTGAGTTGAGTGATGCAAGGTCCAGGTGCATGACTGTGTAGCTGCCAGCTGGCATGCCCATCTTCTTTGCTGCCATCTCCGCCTTGGAGAAGTCCCTGTTGACAAAGGCAGAACTGCATTAGATAGCCAGCAGCTACACTTGCTGCTTGGTGAGATGGCAGCATATTAGTTGTTTACACACCAAGTGCCATGCACAAGGGGGTTGCCTAAGCACTGAGCAGAAACAGGTGCAGAGTAGTGATTGCGAGCTGACCCCATAGCAATGGGGCCCCAAGGCACCTCACAAAGATGAACTTGTACTACACAAGGAGCATATCAAACACTTGAAGAATCACACAAACGGAGAAGTGACTTCATGTTCACCTGCATGCCATGATCACGTGCCAGTCACCGGTCTTGGCCAGCTGAGCAGCAGCATTCAGGCCCAGACCTGATGAAGCACCAGTGATGACCGCTGTGGGTTTCTGGTCTGTGATCTTGCTGCTGGTCTTGGCGGTTGTAGGGGCCTGGACACGCTCTGCTGTCACTTGTGTGATCACGCTGCCGCGAGAGACCTGTGGATGGAGCAGAGTGGGTCATGTCTGAGACTTGAAGGCAGAGCAAGGTCTCAGAGCAATCATCGCATGGCTTTCACATCATCGACTTGCGGCAATGCACGTGCTTGCTGCGCATGCCGCGTGAGATCAAGAAACATGCGCAACGGAAGTGACCCATCCTGTCATTACTCTTTTACCAGCCAGCATCGCAAAGCACATGTCGGGCATTGATCGCTGATATAAGCAGAGGATCTAATTTGCCGAACCAGCATCTGCAGAATGAGCGTGTCTGCTGGCCGAGAGTCTCACCTGGACTGCGCTAGGGCTGGCAATGAAAGCAGGGCGCTCAATTGCAATGTTGCTGCGTTTGAACACTGTGCGTGATACCACCGGAGCGCATACAGGGCCCGTTGATGCTGCTGCGCTCTGGACGCGAGCATTCATGCTGCAGGAACGCATAGTAGCGGCCATCTTGAGCTGTAGCTGGGAAAATTGATTGACCACAAAGCAAGTTATTGTGACAAGACTGGTTCCGTAACGGAACCTTGTCTTCTTATGCTCATCTAGGTCCTTAGTGCATGATCTCGGGTGTCACATGTTATAACACTGACATTCCGGAAATCTTTGTAGCTACAGCCCTAACAAATGAACGCAATAGAATTAACGCATAAACGTCCCAGAAGATTGCATTGCAGTGAGTACCGAAACTCTTGGGCTCTGTGTCGTCAGATGAATGTTCTACTCGCAACTGTCATCGCAGGCGTCCAGCGAGGTTTTCAAAAAGACTTGTACGATTTGTTTACAAAGCACGTATGCAGACAACGTATCTTATGATGCAGAAGCCCAAACACTGTAGGTCCCCACCACAACCACCATAACTGTATCTACTCCTGCACGACTCTTCAACCCGCACGGACACACATCAGCATACTTCCAGTGAATTACTCGTGTTTTTGATCCAACCAGCTCTGTTTTATCCTCCGCCTACTGGTGTTTCGGTGCTTCTTGCTGTCCAACCGAGCTTCATATCGAGTCACACCTCCTTTGCCAGTCATAACTTTCAAAGCTCCCTCCCTTCGCTGCTTTGTCAGCTGCATTACGCGGACATCGTACTCCTCGCGTACCTGAACAGATGGGGGCATAACCAGCTAGCTCAGCCAAGCCATGGCGCATGCGGAATCTGATATCACTCACGGCTTCTGAGGTTTTGCTTCCATTATGACAGGTATGTGCAGTACTCGCCCAGCTGGTGGTGAGAGTGCCCACTTGCTTGCAATGCTGCACATAAGACAGCAGCAGCCCAGTGAAACAACAACATGGTTTATTTTTTGAGGTGTAATCAACCTCCCTCCTACCTTGATTTCTGCTAAGAACTTCACGTAGTGCTCATAACGCTCAAACTCATGCGCAGTAACAGCACAGCCAGGTTCAGCCAGGTGCATGCAGTCAGCAAACCTGCGGGCATGCAGCATAAGAAACATCCCGGTAGGGCATTACAAAGCTTTCTAAGGTAAGGTAAAGGTGCAGTGAGTGCATGCATGAAGGACTTGGCATATAATAAGGTACATTCTCAGATCAATTCTCATGTGCATCATGTAACGTTGCAAGTGCATCAGCTGACATGTGCCCGCACAAACCAGCCAGCCGAAAAACGTCAACAACCAGTTCCCAGAAGAGACCCGCACCTGCAACCACCTTCGGCTTCTCTAGCAGCACTGAACTCTGGGAACAGCCCTGCCAGCTCAGCGCTTGAAACCCTGTCCAGGGTTGGCTGATTAAACCCCGGTGTGTCTGCCATCAAACCCCCGAACGGCAGCTCTATCAGTGTGACAGTCCGGGTCGTGTGTTTACCACGCCCGATCTTGGACATATCACCAACTGCAAGAAACTCTGGGCTGCTGCTGCTGGTGCTGCCGCTGCTGCTGCTGTGCCCATTGTGCGGTTCGCACTCATTTGTTTCATGTTCGTTGTCTGATTTACTAATTTCTGCTAGATCATTCACTGCAAAAGCGAGGTCCTGCTGCTGCTGACGCTGAGTATCCTTGTACAGCTCAGCTGCTCTCCCTACACCTACAAGTTCAACCCCAACTCCTGCATCAGCACCCGGTTTATGTCTCCCAAGCCGCAAGGCATTGATCAAACTGCTTTTGCCAGCCCCTGATGGCCCTGCTACAACAGACGTCACCCCAGCTAATCGCTGCGCAAGCTGGTCTAAACCCTGGCCAGTTTCGCAGCTGACAGCTATGGCATCATACCCCCAGGATGCAACCTGGTCCAGGCGGGATTGGACCTCATGCTGTGGCAATAAGTCACACTTGTTGAGGGCAAGAGTGACAGGAAGACCAGATGCTGACACGCTGACCAGGAAACGTGACACTTGAGCTGGTTCAAACTGAGGCAACAGCAGGAACAGCAGCAGCAGGAACAGTAGCAGCAGGGAACGCAGTATTGAGCTACTGGCAATGCCGAAGGAAGTCAGCAACTATACTTCTTTCAGCCTGGTTTACTGCAAGAGAATCTGCTGGTATCTGTCAAGCATCACAGCTGCCCGATAGAAGCCTTTCATGGATGCTGCATGCGCTCTGCTGATGGTTCTGATGCTGATGCTTGCAGCAGCAGCACTGCTCCTGCTGCAGCAACAGTCAGGTCTGCTGCTCAGTAACCCGACATGGCTATCAAGAAGGCCCTCTTGCACTTACCGGAGGCTGTGTCAGACCAAACAGCAGCAGCACATGCTCCACATTGGCAATTGCTGGATCTGCCAGTTCACTGCTGCGTGACTGCACAGAAACCACCACTCCTCTGCCTTCTGCCCAGTCTATGCCATGAACTCTGACTCTGTCACCAACTAAAACCCGCTGATTGATCTTTTTCAGAAGAGCCCTGACTGTGCAGAGCAGCTGGGTGCGAGGGGGTGCCAGCTGAGGGCTGCTGCTGCTACTGCTAGATGCTTCTGAGTGGCTAGCCTGCCTGTCTGCGAATTGTTCAGTTGTTGGGTGATCATCAGGATTGGATGTTTCATCCAAGCTGCTGCTGGTGCTCCCACTTGTGCTGCCACTGCTGGATGTGTCAAGGTGAGAGACATTGACACGGACAAAGTTTGCCTGTGCACTCATGACCTACAGCAGATGATAATGATGATGAAGTGAGAATAAAGAATCAGATTATCCCATCACTGCTTGACAATGTTTGCTTCTTGGTATTGAAGATTGCCAGTTCTGAGCCCTGATTACGTGTTGCAGCAACTACAATTGCAGCTTGCAGAAGACACCATGTGCCGTTGACACTTCGAGAAAGCTATTCTCCCCATCAATCCTGTGGTAACAAGGCCGAAGGTGTGCGCAGAAGGCATGCATGGTCTGTACTGATTGGTGGTTGTCACAGCAGTACCATATACGGCCCACCTGCCCATATGCGGCTGTTGGCAGCTCCTTCAATGCCCGTCGCTGTGCCATAAGATCCTCCCTAACACTGTCTAAGCTTTGAGCATGAGCTCGTGTTTTGATATGGGTCCTTTTCGCCTTCTGCGGCCTGGCAGCGATCGTTCTCACTGGCTGGCCACCGTGAAGCAGGCATGGCAAGTTGCGATTGCATAGGAATAATCGTTGAGCGCAGCATTGTTTGACATGCAAACATGCTTCTGGCACCCTAGCTCCCAGAGTCTGCAGCATCGTAGGCTGTTGAGAAGCAACAAACACGGCAGCATGCCATATGAATTTTGCACATGTCAAATGCAGAGGTGAAAATCAAGATACCCAGCTGATGGCCGTTTTGCACATCAACCCCACCTGACACGTGGTCTCGGGGCACAGATTTTTGAATCAGTGTCATTTCAGATCACTGTACGAGACAAACTGCCTCTTGCACATGTTGTAGCATGTTCAACATAAACCTTGACCCTAGTATCTATCTAACCCTTGTACAATGCCGCTGAGTGAGCACTTGCCTTTGTGAGCAGCTAATGCCCACAGCGGCAGCTACAGGCAGTAGCAACTCTCACTGCCAGCACAATCACCATCTGCTCCTATTCATCCTAGTTTGCACATCTGTTCCAGCCCTTCGTGATTGATTGAAAGGTGAATGTTCTAGTTCCCACCAGCTGCCATGGCAGCGACCTCAGCTGCAAAATCTGCTTTACTCTCCTCCCGTTGCATCCCCTCACCAACTTGAACCCTCAGCAAACCCGTCACTTCCAAAACCCCATCAGGCACTGACAGATCCTTGGCTTGCTGCTTCAGCAGCTGGGCTACCGTCAAAGTGTCGTCCAGCACGTAAGGCTGGTCAAGTAAGCATGACTGCAGGAACGGACAGCAGCAATAACAGCTGTTACAGGGCAGTCATACACTCACGCAGCTGTGTCAGGCCCACATGTCGTGCTTGTGCACCATGCTAAGCACTCATTAAACTGTGAGTCTCGAAAGCTGCTTCTTAGGAGAGTGCAGTCTCCATGCGGAGCAGCCATGCCCTCAAAACACCGTGGCTTATCATCTCAGCACATCAGTCAAGCTGGACTGCCTTGCAGTCTGATCAGCTCAGCTCATGCTCCAGAGCCACACCCAGCTGTGCTGTATCTAATCAATAGTACAACTGCACAACTCGTTTGTGCTCCCAGGACTGTGTGTGCAATCCCTGAAACTACTTACGTCTTTGCACCACTTTGCCAGCTTTCCTTCCACGATCTTTGCCATCACTGCAGCAGGCTTTCCGCTCATCTGTGCCTCTGTTGCTGACGCCAGATCAGCACGCACTGCGTCCAGAGATTCTGGTGACATGTGCTGCCTGCTGATGTGCTGTGTGTTCATACCAGCTGCATGCATGGCAAGATTAGCACCCAACTGAGCCAGCTCCGCTTGCAACGGCTGCACATGACAGTCCAGGACACACATAGTCAGGTGACTGCTTAGTAGCTGACGAATTCATAGTGCTGTATAGCCAGCTGTCTAATGGATATTATTTACTGTCTGAATCTGTCGAATGTTTTGGTTGCACCCCAAGAGGGACCTCTCTCATCCACTGCTGTTCACTCCTTGGACCTGACATGTGGCTTGGGTCGATAGTGTCTGCTCAGAAGCAGGACATTATGACTTGTTGCATCTGTCCACCTGTTTTCCAGCTCAGTAAGCGTGTCACACGGTTTCATTAAAAACATGCATTACCTGCTGGATTTGTCCTCCTGCTCTCAGTGCCACCAGAGCTGCAATGCGCCCAGCACCAGCTGCCACTGGCATATGTACATAGCTGGACACAACACCTGTTACACACCAGCAGCGGCAGCATCAGCGGCGATGAGCATTTAACTACCAGCGGCAGGTGTGGGTCAGATGGAAAGGGTGGTACACATTGAAAAGTCAAGAGTGATAGTGGTGCTTGTTTTCTGTATACCAGAGTTGATGAAATCCAGCTGTTTCATGATTGTGAGACTGATTCAGAAGACCTTGTTGCAATTGCTGCCTCAGCAAAACACGTGTCAAACTGCGTGAGCAGAGCTGCATGACCGTCAATGACAGCACAGGCCGACAGCAAAGTTGATATTTGGAGAATCACACGCCCTGATACCCTCTGACCTGCTGATCCTGCGGCTATCAAGTACCCTCTCCTAAGGGCAATGTTTTCACGAACTTGTCCAGCCAGCAGTGCACACCCCTCTTCAATGCTTGTCCCGTTCTCAAGCTTAGCAGACGACAGCTGCAGAACAACACAACACAGGCCATCACCACAGGGCAAGCTTAGCTGCTGTCAGCTGCAACTCATCTGGATATACCAAGAAAGTGAGTGATACCTTCTGTAAGAACCCAGCCAGACTGTGCACCAGGATTTGGTCCTGCTGCGGATGGCTGGACTTTGATAGGCTGCTGTTCTTGCTGCTGCTGTTGCTCTTGCTGCTGTTGCCTGTTGTTGACATGACCAAAGCATGGACAGAGCTGCTATTGTTGACTGTTTGTATTGAGACTGTCTGGAACGCATTCAATAATGTCAGCATAGGCAGCTGCATTTTGCATTGTTAAGCGAATATGGGACGCATGTAACATTGTCAATCTGTTTTCCGAGAGCTTTCTAGAACTTTTTCATGACAATTGACACACAGTGGAATTGTGCTTCTGTCCTATTAGGGACCGCTCACCTGCTGCATGTCTATCTGATGTACCTGCCCAGCTGCTACACCAACTGCCGGTGCCAGATGCAACGCAGCCCTGGATGCAGCTGTCACCAACTGGTGAAACTCAGCGGACCTCGCAACAAAATCTGTTTCGCTGTTGATCTCCACAACAGATACTAACCGGCTACCCTGCAGTGCTACTGCTACCAGGCCTTCTGATGCGTGCCGAGATGCCTTTTTAACTGCCGCTGCTAGGCCTTTGAGGCGGAGTGCTTCCATGGCAGCTGGCATATCCCAATTGGCTGCTGCTAAGCAAGCCTACAAGACAATACCAGTTGGAGAGAAGATAGTTTAGAGTGGATTGAGAAAATTTATGTAGTCAGATGTAGTCAGCTATGTTGCAGCTGATATTCTGCTGGCAGAGATGTTAATTGACTTTTGAATCAGCGCCAACCCCAAGTCGTAGCTGCTGAATTCCCAAACATGACATGCCACATTGGCTGATCACCTGCAGCTGTGACAAGAAGCCAACCCTTGACTGATTGGATATGGGCTGCGCACCTTGACGTCTGCAATTGGTGCTCCACTTGTCCTCCTGAGTTCTTTGATGAGGTCCATGGCGTCTGAGGGCATGCCTCCGGCACTGTATGTCCTGCAATTGCTCCAGGCACCAGAGGTGGCAGCTGCTTGTCTGGTTGATGCTGGGCCTGCCTTACAGCTGTTGAGGCCGATTGCGCTGCATGATATGATGCTTTTGCATATGCCTGCAGCATATTGCTGCACTTGGGCGCATGAGAAAGCTGACAGGGGTGATGGCAATCGCAACATCCTGTGATCTGGGTGAGAACACCAGAGCAAGGTAGGGTCTGTTACTTTGCTTGATCCTTTCGCTCCAATTGATTGGGCAAATATGTAAGACACAGATTCAAAGGTATTTGTCAGTGACTGCTATCTTGCAGTAGAAAGCAAGGTGACACCAGCAGAAGTTTTACTGCAGAGCAGCAGTGCTTGTGGGGTTGCAGGATGAAGCGGGGCTACTCAAGCATCTATCCTTGCTTAAGAGCCTTGAAACGGACTGATGTGTCCAGCGACCCGCCTCGTCACACTACACCTAGTTAGATACCAGTCACGCATGTGGCTTTGATTTTCGCACCTGCTGCCTGCCTCACAGCTATGCCAAGCCATTTAGCCAGACAAAATATCGCACGTCTGCTTACCAGATGTTGTGCTGCTGGCGGTGATCAAGCTTCAGAGACTGCGGCTACTTCACTCGATTGCTTACTATCGTGAATACTTTGATGGGCACATTGGTAGAAGCACCTGAAGATGTCGTGCTGTCTCTTCAGCGGAAAATCCGAGCTGAAGAAACATCGCTGCCGGAAAAGTACAGATGCTTGTTCTCTCTGAGGAACGTAGCTGGTGCAGCAGCGACAATGTCGTTGTTGCAAGGTGCGATGAATGAGACCGGCCGCATCGACCCATGCATCTTCAGTGCAGTAGTTGAAAAGGCCCTACTGCTGCAGCTTTGAAGGACAAGTCAGACCTCTTCCGCCATGATGTGGCCTTCTGCCTTGGCCAGCGACAAGATCCTACAGCAGTAAATGTGCTGAAGCAACTCGTAGCGAACCCGCAGGAACACCCTATGTGAGCATAACCGACCGTTGGTCACCTACCCCCCTGTGGTCAAGAGCATCTGCTTGCTATGACATTTCTCCGCATCACTCGCCTTTTTCCACGACCCCTGCTTCTTTGTGACATTCTTCATGGTATGACTCATCGGCACCCAGCTCCCAGAAGTGCAGATTCCCAGCATACCTGGCAGTGGCTGCATCTCAGCTTGGTGCTGACGTATTCCACACAGCCTGGGAGCCATGCAGCAAAAAATGTTTGTTGTCTGTTGACATGTAACTATGCAGGGTCCGGCATGAAGCAGCAGAAGCCTTAGGGGCGATAGCAGACCCTGACTGCTTACAGCTCCTGCAGCAACACTGTACCGACCCCTGTCAAGAACTTGCAGAAACCTGCCAGCTAGCGCTCGGGCGGCTTCAGTACCTAGAGCAGAAGAAGTCAGCAGCAGTAGCAGAGCAGCAGCAGCAGCAGCAGCAGGTTGAAGACGAGCAGTCTCCATACTACAGTGTTGATCCCACACCTGCACTACCTGCCAGCACACCAGTTGCCCAATTGAGGCAGCTGCTGTTGGATCCCCAGACACCCATGTTCGAGGTGAGGCTTCAGGGTTCAGCCGGTTGATGGTGGAATCAAGATACGGTCAAAAATCAAAGGGTTTGGGCTGCAGACCAGCAAGGGTGCACTAGGCAAGCACTTGTGCAGCAGCAAGCAGCCTGCCAGTCGCACTTCTAAGCTGCGCCTCGTCTCCTGGCCTACTGGCACTTGTGTGCAGATGGCATTCCTTCTAGGCCTGCTTGAACCAAGTGTCATGTGTGACGGAACAGCAGTGCTGCAGCTGTCTATGGATTCATACTGCTCACTGAGGCAGCTTATTTAGCAGGTACCCAACAGCAGACAGCGGCGTTCCTCCAAATATCGCATTCACCTAGCACTTGCATCGGCTGGTCATGGGTGTATATTGATATTCCAAGCTGGATATGCCACTCGGCAGCAGCTGAGCAGCAGTACGCAGTATTGAAAGACTGGCACAGTATGACTGACTGAAAATGCTTGCTGGTGTGTGTGCCTGTGCGCTTCTGTGCCTGCAGCGTTACCGGGCGCTGTTTGCGCTGCGCAACAAGGGAGGAGAGGAGGCAGTAGCAGTGCTGGGGGAGGCCTTCAAGACAAGCTCTGCGCTGCTGAAGCATGAGGTTGCGTACGTGATGGGCCAGATGCAGCACCCAACATCAGCAGGCATACTCTGTGAAGTGCTCAAGGTGAATTGGAACATTTGTCATCACCTGCCATTCTCAACAGTAAACAAGATTGACAGAAGTAACGGAATGTATAGTTGTGTAGTGAGCGTAGGCCTTGAGAAGATCTATCTTTCAGGTCTTTGCAGTTGAGGGAAAATGGAAAGGGACCTTAAGGAGGGCCCTCTTCCTTTTGCTTTCTGGGGAGAGGACCCTGCGGGTGCTGGACATTTTCTGCTGAGCATTACGTAAATATTGGCTTGTGGGCTGATGCTGGCACACACGCTAGGCATTGCTGCCATGAAGTACCTACTTTGGGTAGCTGCAGGTGCTGATGAACATACTGCTTTATGAGTTGATGATTGTGTTGATGATTGTGTTGAAATTAATTTGTGAAGCAATGCTTTTCTCAGGAATGCAAGGCTGCATGTCAGCTTCACAAGACTGCTGTTGCTGACCCTGCAGGACACCACTGAGCACTGCATGGTCCGGCATGAAGCAGCAGAAGCACTAGGTGCAGTAGCAGATGCAGAAAGCGTGTCATTGCTTAGACAATACGCAGCGGATCCCGAGCCCATTGTTGCCCACAGCTGTGTGGTCGCATTAGACATGTTGGAGCATGAGCAAAGTGGGGCGTTTGAGTATGCCGATAAAGCCGAGTAGGGAGGCCTCGTGTTGATTGCCGCAGCGGGATGCTGGGTGTGGATGTGGTCCCTGCCCCAGTATACAAGGCCCTGACCCCCCTGCCAGCATCAACGAAGCCGCCTGCAGCTGACCATTGCTATTCGTGTGACTAGAGCGCCTGTTACGCAGTGAACATGGTTGCACGCGACCATGAGAGCCTAGCCCCCAGTCGGTTCAACAGAATCATGTGACTGCAGGACATTGGAAATCAAGGGAATAACATCAACCAACCAAAAGCTGCCAATGTCAGACATGCACGCGATCCGCAAAACAGGCAGTAAGGATAACGGCTGTTCAGGGACCGCGGGAGCGTGCCCTCCTTACCAACAAACAAACCTACTGGTTGTGATTGATCTGCAGCTACTTCAACAGTGTATTCTTGTTGTTGTAAACGTTCTGCTATCTCCATACGCTAAGCTATCTCCTCGATTCTGGACGTGGCGATGCCACCACCGTAAATCAGGTACGTGATGCCTTGCATCATACATCATCATACTTCGTAATGCTTGAAAAGCTGCTGATCAGCTGTGGGGTCTCATATAGATGCCCGATTTCTAGCAGTGCAGTACATACACAACCAAACCGTGGCATCTTGCAGGCGCCCAACCATGAGTCGGCAAGTGTTTTATGTTTGCAGAGAAAAGCCAACAAGCGTCCCGATAAAGGGCACCTGGCGTCCCGCCAGCATGAGGAAGGCCTTGCTGGCTGTCGCCCTGCTCGGGGCGATTGCGGTCGCAGCAGCAACGGAAGGTAATGCAGCTTGTATGGCCTTGGTCTTCATTCTTTTCTCATGCATGCCACCCGCGGTCCCGGAAGCAGGAGATTTGCTTGCGGTGGCAGGAACAGTGCAAAACAGCGTTCGCTGGCACGTTCATAACAAAGTAGGATCATATGGAAGAGTGCTTGAGTTGGCCACATGTTGCTGCAGGTGCACGGCACGAGGCTGACAGCGTCAAGGGCCATGGCCATGCTGAACACAACCGTATCAACCGGAGGTCCAATAAGGCAGAAAGCAGGTCACACTCTAGGAACAGGTCAGATGACAAATTGGTGCGCAGGCATGCGCGCCAGAAAATTGCAGACAGTTCTCATGACGCAACACAGCAACAGCAGCAGCCAGCAGTGCGACAAAGGCACAATGCAGCAGACAGCACCCAGGATCTCAACAGAATGAACAGAAAACGCAGGGATCAGAAAAACCCTGGAGTTGCTCAGCAAGGTATGAAGCCACAGAAATAGCTCATGATTGTTACACGAGCTGTACCAATCAGAAGGTTCATCACTACTCACAGCATGCCTGGCGATTGTACAGTAACTGGGTACTGCAGCAGCAGATCAGCAATGTTAACTTGTGATGGCATTCCTTGGCAACATCTCACCATAAGCACATCAGTCACGCTCCTTTGTTTGAAAAGTTTGTTCAAGTTCACTACTTGCCAGCTGTCCCTGTCAGAATGTGGGTGTTCCTGTCACAGCTGCAGCAAATTCAACACTGCCCTGGATAATGCATTGGACAGGCTAGAAGATCTTGTTGATGTGCTGCACATGTAATCTTCTGGATATGTTCTAAGGCATCCGTGTTTGCTGGCTTCTTTGCCTTACAGCCTGCCAGAAGCAACTGAAAGCCTGGGACCAATGTGGTGGGAAAACAAACTGCCCTGCAGGACAGACATGTGGTGCACAGGTAAAACTGTACATCACTCTTACATTGTTGTTTGTTTCTAGTTTTTTTGGTTTGATTTGAACTTTTTGAACTTTTAATTCATTTTTGTTGCATACACCCGATGTAGGCACAGCATGGCTCCTTCCACTGAGCAGCATTTGGGACGGGTGCAGCAGTTGTCAGCTGTCATTGCCAATGCAGTTGTGCAAGCAGCCTACAGCCAATGACACCGTAGGAAACCAGTGCATCAGACATGTAGCAACTACGATCTTTGCTGCATTCAATGCCTACTGTGACAGTGTGGGGCCTGACAAGAGCACAGCCACTGAGCACAAGCAGCCATTGCTGGCTGGATGGCACATGGAGCACAGCTTGAAGTATCTGCTTGCCAATCTCAATAAGGCTAATGGCCTACAAGTGCCAGCCTGTGTACTGTACAGGTCATACCCTTGCTCTACTTACATTGCACCCCATGAATAAAGCATCTGCCTGCTGCTGTACTTCACTGCATGCCCAGGCCTGGTCAGGCACCTGCTGTACTGCCAGTAAGTGTGTCTGCGGCAACGATTGGTACTGCCAGTGCCAACCGGATGGCGGCAACAGCAACAGCGGTGGCAGTAACGGTGGCGGCAATAACAATGGAGGGAACAGCGGAGGCAGCACTCCACCCACTGACCCTTCACAGTACAAACCCGACCCTCCCGTGCCAGCAAAGAAATACAAAGGTGAGTCACAACCACAATGCAGCCCTGAAACTTACTATGTTAAAACACTTTGGGTGTTAGTAACACTGCTGCTGCTTCATGATTGTCCCCTGATTACCAGCAAAAGCAGCTGCAAGGCCCCATAGTCATGCCACCAAGGCTTGATGTTCGCATTCATGTGCAAGGCAGGGCCAGGGGTGCCTATAACAAGTGATCGGTCAGCAACACCAGGGCAGACTCCTGAAGCACAGTGCAAACATGCCATTTGTGCATTGAAGTCTGCTGCCCTGTTTGCAGTTGCGGACGGTAGGGGCGCTCTAATAGGCCAATTGTTGATCATCATCAAATACCCCAGTGTTGTATAACCCACTCCCAGTAACCATAACCTTGCATGCTAACCCTCTGGCTGCACTAGGCATTCTACAGGCACAGCAGCCTATTGAACCCTCACTCACTTATCACATGACTTGTGACTCATGGTGCAGGTGACTACGACTACGGTCAGGTGCTTGGCTTATCGTTCCTGTTCTATGAGGCGCAGCGCAGTGGCAAACTGCCGGCCAACAACCGCATCAAGTGGCGCGGCAACAGCGGCCTCGATCACTCCTACAACGGCCGCGACGTGACCGGCGGCTGGTATGATGCCGGAGACAATGTGAAGTTCAACCTGCCCATGGCTTGGTCGACAGCTGCCATTGCGTGGTCGATTGTTGAGTTCAAAAAGGTATGCTCAGGCTGAAATTCAATTGGGCTCTGCCTACTGTGAATCACTTTACAGGCCCTGACCAGGGCAGGTGCAACTCTGAACTACATTTTTAGGTACTTGGCAGCTGCATGTCATTTGATGACTAGGATTAGTAATGGCTCATTGTACAGAAAGTCATAGCAGCTGCATTTATGCAGCAGATATCTGCAGGAGTGTTAGGATCTGGTTCTAGCAGGCTTCGTGAGAGCAACCTGCCATGACCTGCCCCATAAGCACCCCCCACTGACTTACTGATACCCATTCAACCTGCAGGGCTATGTCGACGCCGGTCAGTACAGCATAGCCTTGGGCAACATCAAATGGGTCACCGACTACTTCATCAAATGTGTTGGTGATGGCACAGAGGTTGTTGTACAAGTCGGAAATGGTGCTCAAGATCATGCAATATGGGGTCGACCAGAAGACATTAAGGGTCCAGTCCCAGCATATGCAGTCACTAAGGACAAGCCTGGGTCTGATGCAGTTGGTGCTATGGGTGCTGCTCTGGCTGCTGCTGCTGTGGCCTTCAAGGGCGTGGACAATGCCTACAGTGCCCAGCTTGTGAATGCTGCAACCAAGGCTTACAAGTGGGTTTTAAGGATGAGGACTGCATGGCTGCTGCATACTCTGTTGCACCAGCAACAGCAGCAGTGCATTTCAGCATGAATGTTTTTCCAGCTGTCAATAAGGTGTTTAAAGCTCATGAGAGTGATGCAGTGTCCTTGACACTTGCATGTTGTCTGAATTCACCTGTCCACACAAGCATGTGGCCCATTGCATCTTCACGTAACTGATGGGGCTCTCACTTCAATCTGCTGATTGGGAAGTTAGTGTATGCACTGGCAGAGTCCACAGCGCTGACCGGTCCACCTGCTGTTAGAGGGTACTGATTATAGCTGTTTGTTCCATCCCTGCAGTTTTGCCTCCAAGTACCTGGGCAAGTACTCAGACTCAGTATCGGACGCTGCCAGCTTCTACCGTTCAAGTAATTACATGGATGACATTGCATTCAACGCCCTCTGGCTGTACCAGGCCACTGGCAATGCTGCGTACAAGCAGGCTGGCTATGACTGGTACATGAAGCACTACCAGCAGGAAGATGGCGCTGGAGTTTGGGACAACTATGACTGGGACAGCAATAGCTGGGGTGCTGTTGTACTGCTGAACAGGTGCGCTATGTTCAGGAGCACTGACCAGAAGTGTTTGCAGAAAAAGAAAGCCGTCTGGGTGCCATGCTCACTGTGCATTGAGCTGGTGCACATTAGCAAGTAGTGCTATCGGTGTGCCACGCCTGCCCTGTGAGGACATCTATGCATTGCTTTTGCAAGGAGTCAAACAGGAGTACACCTTGTGTTTGAACCATTGGCTTTCCTCATCAAGGAAGTTTCCTGTAACTTCAAAGTCTGAAGGATACCAGTAATGGCATGTTTGATCTGACAGACCCTATTTGCAGCGTCTTGAAGCATTGCATTAAGGCACATGCGACCTGCAAAGTAGGTTCAGCTGTCTGGAGTGCTATTGCTGCTCTTGCACTCATCACTTGTGGCGGCCTGCTTGCAACCACAATTGCAGCCATGATTCCTATGTACACACTGATCAGCCAGTGGTGTGCTGATTGTATATCTGCTGCAGGTACTACCCCACTGACACTTTGATCCAGGGGCGCATCAATGGCTTCATCAAGTCCTGGACTCAGGGCAGCAACTGGGTGCAATTTACTCCCAAGGGACTGGCTTACTCCGGCCCCTGGGGATCACTCAGGCATGTTGGAAACGCACTATTCCTCATGAAGGCTTACACCAATGGAGCCAAGAACCTGCCAAGCTCCACAAGATCCCAGATCGACTGTGCTGTGAAGAAGCAGCTTGGCTACATCCTGGGAAACACTGGCCGCTCATTCGTAGTTGGATATGGTACCAACCCTCCACAGCGTCCACATCACAGGGCAAGTTCCTGTCCCCCTCTGGGTGTGCCTTGCACTTGGGACTATTTCAACAACCAGGGACCCAACCCTCACACTCTGTATGGTGCCCTTGTTGGTGGCCCCGGGTCATCTGATGACTACGTGGACGCCCGCAATGACTACATCAAGAACGAGGTTGCTACAGACTACAATGCCGGCTTTACTGGAGCCTTAGCAGCAGCCAAGCAGGGCCTTAGCTGTGCAGCAAAGGCTGAAAGCTTGGTTGGCGAGCAGCCAACAGACTCAGCAGGCCAGAGAGGTTCACAGACATTGCAGCCAGTACAGCAGCCAGCAGAGCCAGCAGTGCCAGATCAGAAGCTGTCCAACCCAGCTAATCCAGGTGATGACAAGACGTTGCTGCCAGGCCAGCAGCCAGCAGCTCCATCAACACCAGCAGACCAGCAGCCACATGACTCAGCAGAGCCGATTCAACAGCCTCAGAATCCTGTAGACATTGCGCCACCAAGCACACCTGGTGAGTGATCGTGCGGTGCACATGCAGCCGCCTCTCCGTCTGTGTTGCTGTTGCTGTTTCAGTGCTCAACTGAGAAGGTCTCACTCTCTGCACACTGCCCATACTATAGAGCCTCTGAACTTCTTCTGTGAAGATGAAAGTATGTCGCCAACATATGATCACAGCTCTTATGGCTCCTTTGTTGCCTGCTGCTGCTTTGCAGTTAAGCTGACTGACACCTGCCAGGTCACACTCAAGGCCTGGGACCAGTGTGGCGGTAAGAGTGGATGCTCAGGAGACAAGTGCGGCGATGGGAGCCAGGTATGGTTCAATACAGGACTGCAGCACCATGATGATTAGCATTGAATGAATGAATGATTTATGCCTGGTGTCTTTACGTAGACACGCGCGTATGTTCAGGGAGGGCGGTTATCAGCATTGTGGTAGCAGCTGCAGCATCATCAGATCTGTGACAAGTGCCACCAGTCAATGTCTGCATGCAACCGCCACAGGTGACTATCAAAAGCACTGTAATTGTGAGTTGAAAACACTACACTTGCTGATGCCGGTCGTATGCTTCTGCTGTCGCCATTCTGTCGCTGCAGCCTTGGACCGGCTACTGCTGTCCAGTTGGGTACACATGCAAGGGCAACGATGTCTGGTACCGCAGCTGTCAGCAGGATATGAGCGGCGGCGGTGGAAGCAATACTGGCGGCAACAACAGTGGTGGTGGAGGAAGTGGACCGATCAGCTACAAGCCAGATCCGCCTGTCCCAGCCAAGATGGTGAATGGTGAGTTATGGATTGTTCGAGTCGCCATAAGTGTTATGTTAGCGGTCAGGATTGAGAGACGGCATTCAGCGCTGTTGTGCAGAGGGCAGCTCGCTGCCGTGTTTGTATTACAAACCACTAGTCCATAGTTCCGAGGACCGGTGGGGATCGTCACTGCAGCTGCCACAATTACAGGCTGTAGCTCACACTTGAAGTGTACTACTTTTGCCCCACCAGCAGATCTGCTAAAAACCTACAAAGTAGGCTTTACATGTATGCACAATATCAGTTACTTGCTGTCAGTGCAACAGGCTCTAGTGTTGTTAAGCTATGCAGCTCACAAACAGCCCCGCTTACCGCTACATCTCAGACCTGCTGACACTGCACTGCCTGGCAGGAGGGTACGACTACGGACAGCTTCTTGACCTATCTTTCATGTTCTACGAAGCACAGCGCAGCGGCAAGCTGCCTGCCACCAATCGCATCAAGTGGAGAGGCGACAGCGGACTCAATGATGCATACAACGGCCGTGACGTGACCGGTGGATGGTACGATGCAGGCGACAATGTCAAGTTTAACCTGCCAATGGCGTGGTCAACAGCAGTGCTGGCATGGTCTATGGTGGATTTCGCCCAGGTAGGCTCTATAATATGTCAGCGCTACGCAGTACTTCGGCGGAGCTCCGGATCCGAAGTTGTTTGGTATGCCTGCCGACGAATCGTTGCATGCCTACACCGATGGTTGCAGAAGGCGGCATTTCCAGTTACTCCGGTGTCGTGTATGTTATTGTGGAGCTACAACAACCTGGGTGTGTGTATGCAGCTGAGCAGCATGACAAACATATGCTCATTGCTCATTGCAGGGCTACCAGCAAGCTGGAGAAATGGCAACAGCCCTGGACAACCTGAAATGGGCCACAGACTACTTCATCAAGTGTGTTGGTAATGGCACTGAAGTTGTTGTACAGGTTGGAAATGGTAACCAGGACCATGCTGTCTGGGGCCGCCCTGAGGATGTGATTGGCCCTGTACCAGCATACGCTGTGACTCAGGACAAGCCCGGGTCTGATGCAGTTGGTGCTATGGGTGCTGCTCTGGCTGCTGCTGCTGTGGCCTTCAAGAGTGTGGACAGTGCCTACAGTGCCCAGCTTGTGGATGCTGCAACTAAGGCTTACAAGTGAGTCTGGGGTCGATAATTATGCATAGTACTATAATAATAGCACAGGGCTTCAAGTTGCATCTTGTGGGGTGGTGTCTGGCGGCCAGGGGGGCCTTCATATCACAGCCCAATCCAGACTTCCTAGACTGCAATAGCAAATATACCTGCTGTTACTTTCTCTGGGATGTTGTGTACAGCACAGTCAACACATAGTCAGGCAGGTTGAGCACTAACTCGGTCTGCTAACAAAGCTATTTTTGAAAGTCATGCCAGCGAAGGATACAGTCTCCACAATGGAATGTACTGCCATCATGATAACCACATACACCTTATCTACCAACTGAATTTTCATGCCACTGCTGCCGCCACTGATCTGTGTTGCTGTCTACAAACAGCTTTGCCTCCAAGTACCAGGGCAAGTACTCAGACTCAGTATCAGACGCCGCCAACTTCTACCGTTCAAGCAACTACATGGATGACATTGCATTCAATGCCCTCTGGCTGTACCAGGCCACTGGCAATGCTGCTTACAAGCAGGCTGGTTATGACTGGTACATGAAGCACTACCAGCAGGAAGATGGCCCTGGTGTCTGGGACAACTATGACTGGGACAGCAACAGCTGGGGCGACGTTGTACTGCTGAATCGCTTATTCCCTACTGACACTTTAATCCAGGGGCGTATCAATGGTTTCATCAAGTCCTGGACTCAGGGCAGCAACTGGGTGCAGTTCACTCCCAAGGGACTGGCTTACTCCGGCCCCTGGGGATCCCTCAGGCATGTTGGGAACGCACTCTTCCTCATGAAGGCTTACCTGACCAAGGCCCAGAATGTGCCTGCAACTGTGCGCAGCAGCATTGACTGCACTGTCAAGAAACAGCTGGGTTACATTCTAGGAGATACTGGCCGCTCATTCGTAGTTGGATATGGTACCAACCCTCCACAGCGCCCACATCACAGGGCAAGCTCATGCCCACCTCTAGGCCAGGCTTGTGGATGGGACTATTTCAACAACCCGGGGCCTAACCCTCACACTCTGTATGGTGCTGTTGTTGGTGGTCCCGGTTCATCTGATGACTATGCGGACGCCCGCAATGATTACATCAAGAACGAGGTTGCTACAGACTACAATGCCGGCTTCACTGGAGCCCTAGCAGCTGCAGCAGAGGGCTTGCAGTGCTCAGCTACAATTAGTGACACCTCAGCAGCACAGCCAAGTCAGCCAAGCCTCTCCAGCCCAGGTTCCACAGCCGCACAGACCCCATCCTCGGTAGTTCGGCCAACATCAGCAGAGCTACCAAAGACATCAGCTGCGGCACAGCAGCCAGCAGCAGGCACACCTAGAACACCTGTTCCACAGCCAGCCGCTTCTGTTCCTGCACCCCAGCAAACATCCCAGGCAGAACTGCCAGCAAAGGCAGCAGTCCCAGCAGCCTCTAGCGGCCAGGACAATGCTGCTACACCAACAGCAACACCTGCAGGTGCAGCAGCCACTGTGTCACCAGGTGCAGCGGCCACTGTGTCACCAGGTGCAGCGGCCACTGTGTCACCAGGTGCAGCGGCCACTGTGTCACCAGGTGCAGCGGCCACTGTGTCACCAGGTGCAGCGGCCACTGTGTCACCAGGTGCAGCGGCCACTGTGTCACCAGGTGCAACACCGTCCCCAGTATCAGCAAAATCACCAACTGAAACAGTGCCTGCAGCACCATTCACACCTCCAAAGGTGGCAGATCCTGCAAAATCTGCTGTCCAACCAGAAGTGGATGGTGATATTCTGGCAGAAACAAAGGGGTTCAACCCTGCCGATGTCCAACAGTCAGCCACGGCTGCAGCTGCAGAGGCTGACCCTGATTATGCAGCAGAGAGACATCACCGGGCTGCCAGAGCCGCTGAAGGTGGTGATGCAGAGGCAGCAGGTCAGAGGAGCATAAACAGGCAGAAGCAGACAGCTGTTCCAAAGCACCAGCAACAGCAGTTACGTAGGCTGTTGGCATAGGAGCGTTGCACAACAGTTTGTGATTGAATTATACAATGTAGAACAGGCATACATCAGGTTGTCAGTCCACAGATTAGATTATCATTGCATATTCTGGCCGGATGGCCAGCACTTTGAGTTGCAGGGGATAGTTTGTGTAGTTTGTTGATAGATGCATATCACTGGTGTGGTGCTACTTGCATTGTGTCCGCCAAGTTACTTTCCCAGTTGAACTCAATGACATCATGAGTGAGCAATGAAGCACCATCTTGTGCACTACCATACCTAAGAAGAGTGCTGCCATTCCCCTACACACTGCATATTGATGGTCTCTGTGGGATGCCAAAGGGAGAGGTCTAAAGCCCGGCTAGTGGCACTTAAGCTGGTTGGAAATCATCGCGAGGTGTTGCTAGGCCCTATGCTGGCAGTGTTTGAGGTTTGACATCGTCATATACTACAGAGTCTGTAGAAGCTCCGGGAGGGAGACATTTGAGTTGAGTACTTGTAGTAGTAACTTATCAGGCGGAACATCCGTCAAGCAGATATGCTTTGGCCAAGCGGGTACCAAACTCGGAATGCGTTGTAAAACCCCGCAATTCAGCGGCCTGGCGGCCTGCAACATTACTTCCTAGCTCAGGCCAACGGCAGGATAAGTTGTATCAAATATTCATGCAAGTTGTTGAACGTCGTCTGCAAGTTGTTGTACCTCTTGCAGGGCAACCCGCACGGACGGTCCGTGTCGGCCTCGGACAGCTTCGTACGGTGCCGAGCTTGGCTTTCAGCACTGAAGTGTCATAGCTGGCTTGGACCTGAGTTCAAGCTGCAATCTGGTTCGGTGCGAGGTAATCAAGCATCTCAAGGCAGTCCGAGCTGGCCGTGGCCAGAGAATCTAGATACCTTGAACTGATACTACTTATGATAACTAATCAAATATGATAACGACTTCAGCCATCACTTCTAGGACTACTTTGCATTGCCCAGGCTGATGCCCGGCATCGCAGCGGCTGCGACTGCATGATGCCTTAGCTGCAAAAGCCCTGTCTTGGTTCACATGCATTCCTAGCTACTGCTGCCAGCAGTGCGGTGCTGTTGGGCTTCAGCTGCTGGAGCCTCCAGTGACTCCATGGCGTGCCCCACATTCAAGATTGCCATGATGGCTGCTGATGATGATGAGATCAAGGCAGCATGGCACCTCCGGTACATAGCCCCATAGCTAGTGCCGCT
Organism: Coelastrella sp. MACC-549; assembly: GCA_018290735.1. Classification (NCBI taxonomy): domain Eukaryota; kingdom Viridiplantae; phylum Chlorophyta; class Chlorophyceae; order Sphaeropleales; family Scenedesmaceae; genus Coelastrella; species Coelastrella sp. MACC-549. The sequence continues at coordinate 26,710 of JABEVS010000417.1, forward strand.
TCTTCTTCTGCACGTTCCTTTTCTTTTGTTAGCAGGGCCCGCAGCTTCCGCTCCAAATCCAACTGCAGACGGGACAGATTGCAGCACAGTGGCGCCCCACAGCATGCCGCATTCACCATAGCATATCAAACTGTTGCACGGCTATGTTTCTTGTACAATACATTCAGCAATAGCAGAAGGCACGGCAACAGGCGGTCAACATGCACATCAAGCACATGTGTGCAGACTCTTGCAGATGCATCAATGTATGAGCAGCAGGACAGCCCAACACACACAGAAAAGACTTTTTGGAGACTCTTTGCCTCTGCAACATAGGCCGCTGCAAGTTTCATCACGCGATACCGTCCAGCTGGATAAGGCACCCTACTTTAATGCATGAACCTGTAAGTATGGTCTGGTGCTTACCTCCTCTTTGAGGACTAGCAGTGTTTGTTCCTTCTCAAGCAGTTCCTGCTCTTTCGAAAGCAGAGTCAACTCTTTCATGGCCAGCTCAGCACGAATCTGGAGCAGCAGCAGCAGTGGTCAGAGCATCAGCAATGCTATAGCAGAGAGCTACAAAGCCTTATGCAAGTGCACTCAATGGTTGCATTGACCATTGCAAAGCCCTCGTAGTGCAGTACACAAGGGTTATGCAGTGACCAATGCAAATAATGATGAGGTCCGTGTGGAGGACGAGGCCGTGAAGATGGCCAAGGGCACAGGCGGCTTCAATCAAGTGCAAAGCCCTACACCACAAATTGACTTGTTGGTCCTGTGGACCCCACACTCATATGAATTGCGAGTTGCAGATGATCTGTGATAAGTCTGACTAAACTTGCTCCAGCTGCACTGTGCAATAACTGGCCTGGCTTCCTTGATGCAAAAGCACTTTCAGGAGTGATGCATGATGCTGCTATTTGCAGGTCATCTTTCAGTGCATATCTATGTCAACATAAGTGTAACAGACGTAGACCTCAGCCACTTCCAGGTGCATTGTGGGGCCTCACATGCATAGCTTCAACCCTAAACCCCAAACCACAAAGAGATCCATGTCGATATAAGTATAACAGAGGTCACCCACTACCAGGTGCACTGTGGAGCGAGAAATGGCAGCAAAAAGCAGACAGCCTGAAGCAGTGCAATGGCATTATCCTGCGAGGCCCCATCATGAGCGCTCTGAGCTATCTGCTAACCAATGTTCTGGTAACCACCCACCTCTTCTAGCTCTCTGAGGCGGCCTTTCCTGAGTCTGCGCCTAAGCCGCTGCCTGTCTTCCTCATCTTTCAAATACTTTTTAGCAGCTTCCTCTGTTAACTGCACACTCTCGGGAGTTATCTTTCCAGCTGGTGGCGCCTGCTGCTGCGGCTGCTGTTGCGGCTGTCCAGTGGCAGGCTGCTGCGGCAACTGCTGCTGTTGTTGCTGTTGTGAGGAAGTGGCAGGCTGCTGCTGTTGTTGACTCAGTGTTGTGCTGCTGGGAGGCTGCTGCTGCTGCTGTTGCTGTGGTTGCTGCTGGACCTGAGCAGCCTGGGGTGCTGCTTCAGTATTTAAGGGTGCTGGCTGCTGTGGTGATGCTGCTGCAGGCAGGTCTGCTGCTACAGGTGGTTCTGTCAGCTGAAAAGGCTGTGCTGAAGCTCCAGAATCGGCGGCTGCGGGCTGTTGTTGTGGCTGCTGCTGAACTGTGTCTTTAATTTTCTGAATGATGCTGTTGGCAGATTCTGCAGCAGATTCTGCTGCTGACTTCGTCGTCTGCGCATCCGGCTCTGCGTATGACACGTATGGGGTTCCTAGTAGACCTAAAACGCAGCAATTGGTTGTGAAAAATGAGTCAGGGCGCGTCTCTGGTATCCGCTGCTGTGTCTTTGCTGCTACTAGGCAGTGTTTACCTGCTACAGTGCCCAGCAATAGACCCCTTCTGTGAATGGACCCCGAGTGTCCATTAATTGCTTTACACTCCGTTGATCGTGCCGATTTAACGGGTCGGCAAGCTGCAGAACACTGCGAAGTGCCTCGCAACGATTGCATTTGATAGAAGACAATGATCACGCGGCGGCGTGCTTCAATACAATTAAAAAGTTGATCTGCGTTCAATGCTCTGGTACACGGCGTGCTACTCAGGCTGATACGATTGTGCCAGGCTGCCAGCGTGCTGGCAATTGTGCGGTAAAGGTGGATCTTACCATGCACGCTAATATTGACGACGATATATAAGTGCATAACTCACCAATAGCAGTGGACAAAGGATAGTGAGTCTATGCATCTTGCTGCATCTCAAAGGCCGCACGTGGCACTTCAAGCCCCAGGTAGTAGCCTCTCAAACGAGAACCATGTCCCAATTGATAGCTCATGGTCTCTGTACTGTAATGGAATACGCCTTAACAGATTGTCGGGCAGGCTGGTCACCAGCGGTGCAGGCAGTACACTTTTCAGACGGGCCAGTCTGACTAACGGTGACTGCTTGCAGGTGCCATAAGAGCCCATGCGCCAAGTCGATTTTCCTTGGATACGCGTGCAGTTGCAGCAAGCACACCTGACTGAACTTCACGGTGGGCCCTGACGATATCAGCTAGCTGCCACCATACATGCAGTACAACTTGAAGCCTGTCACAACGTAGCCCCGTGCGCTGCCTGGCAAGCTGCACAGCAGTTGGTCTGCCTTCTCTTTTTCTCAGACCAGTGACGGTCACTTACTGTGTCGCATTGGTCAATGTCTTGGAGTATGTTCATGTTGAGTAAAAGTGACCACATTGTGGGTGAGGCCCTAGGGCTGCGAGCTGAGAAGACAGCCGGATCAAGCGTTACTTGTTAGCCAAGCAAAAGAAACTGAGCCAGGCAGCAAGTTGAATTGCTATAGCAAATGTGCTGACATGCGCTGGTTGCGCCACATGTGCGAACACCAAGATGCCAGTCCAAGTTTGTTGTTAAAGTTCAGGCCCGTCGCCACCACTGGCAGTAGCGGCTACCACTGCCCTTTGCTCATTTACTGCCTTGCAGATCTTCTTGTGTCTGCTCCAGTGCTTCTTCTGGCACTTCTTACAGCAATACCTGGCCAGGCCACACCCCCCGCAGACACATACCTTGCCACCCACCAGGTGTGACTCCCCCAACTTGTCAAGCACATGGCAGTCAGGATTGTTGCAGCACACTGCCAGAGGAATGCTGGCACAGACAGACAGGGACAAATCACCTATCTGCTCCACAATGCTGGTGATACACTGCAGATATTGTTGGGGTGTGCCAGCTGCTTCTTGCAAGCTTGCTGCAGCTTTGCTTAGAGTTGTGCTGTCATCAGCTGTTGTTGATAATACCTTCCGTAGTACATCAGCAATACTTTTCTGAAGACGACGGGATGTGCTCACAAGTTGTTCCATGTCACATACAACTGCAGAGTAGCTGAGTTGTCCTGGCCAGCTGCTGAAAGGCTCACGCAAGACGCGCTCCTCATTCTCATGCTGTGTCGCAGTCATCAGTGCGCACATGCCGTTCACACACGTGGCAAGCATGTGTGACAGGTGATGCAGCCTCTTCCCCACAACATCTGAGGGTAAACTTGCTGCAGCTGCCAATGATGGGGAGGCTGCAGTACCACCCTGAGCATGGGGCTGGAGCAGCCCTGCAGCGGCTCCTGCTGCTGCCAGGCCACCCTGCAGCATCTCACCTCTCTGCTCCTTCTGGTGTTGCTGCTGCAGCTGCTGTAACCACTGCTGCGCATACAGATGCAAGCTCCTTGCTACCACAACGATTTGTGGCAGCAGAGAAGCAGGGTGTGGTGGTTCGCCAATGCTGTTGCTGCTGCTCAAACATTGTGTGGCTGTGCTAGCGACAGAAGAGGTCTTTGTTGCGTACCAAATATGTTCACGAATCATTGAACTGCTAAATGAGGCAGCCATTTCGGCAGCTGCTGCAACAGGCCCATATTGACCGCCTTCTTGTTGTGCTGTTGCTGCTGCTGCTGCTGCTGCTGATGCCTGTACTGTCTTGAGGCAAGTGACACACAGAGTGAACAGCTTGAGCAGCAGCACAGCCTGCTGATCATTCATGGCTGATGCTGCAGTCCCTGCACCAACAGCAGTCAGGAACCCGTCGTTGTCACTAGCCACCTTCAGGCTTTGCAGCACCTGCAAGGCCACGGGTGAGAAGTCCAGCACTGATGCCTGAAGCCCAGCTGGACTGCTGACACTGTTACTGCCTGTAGCACAAGCAGCTGCACCAAGACGCTCGTGGTCTGGCCAGTGTGCTCGAGTAATGTGTGCTGCCTGTGCCCTGAGTGTTGCCTCCAGCAGTGTGACGGGGTTGAGCACATCAGGGACCAGGGCTGCAGCAAGATGCTTTGGCTCAACTGCAGGCACAGACAACCAGCAACAGCAACAGTACCCACAGCAGTAGTTGGCAAGTGTGAGCCCTGCGCAACAATCAACCAGCCAGGTTGGCGACCTGAACCTGGAAATGTGCCATATCAGTACTGCAGTGTAACTGCCGTGCTTGCATGCAGAAGCTCATGTCAATTGGCAGTTTGCAGCTTGAACAATCTAACAGGCTACCATGCATGTCTGGCATCGCCTGTAACACCTGCCACACCAGCATACTGATAAGCAGCAACGCCCCTAGCTACACCTGTGGCATGCTAGGCACCAATCTGCTGGCAGCTTTTGATGCAAGTCCACGTCAACACCTGGCAAGGCATCCTGCAAAGTCTGTCCTACTGACATACCTGAGAGGCACAGGCTGATCAGGAGGTTGCCAAAACAGAAGATGACCCCCCGCCTGTCATCTTCAGTACTGGGATCAGCCATGACTTGAGCTGCTGCTGCAGCAGGCTGATCTCCGCTAAAGCTGCTGCTGCTGGCGGAAGTGATGCTGTTGCTGCTGCTGCTGCTGCTGCTGCTGGTGGTGGTGGTGATGTCAGTGCTGCTGTTGCTGCTGTTGCTGCTGCTGCTGTTCAGCGTATTCAACACCACCTTTGACAGCTGCTGCATCACTGGTTTCAACAGACCTGCTGCGATTACTGCTGGCAACATAGGCCAGGGCCCTGCGGCTTCACGTGCATTCACACTGCTGTTGTTACTTTGGCTGGTGCCACCGCTGCTCACTTGTTGGCTGCTGACGAGCTTCACTAATCTTCTCATAAGATCCAGAGTTATGAACAAGTCAAAGGCCTGGCAGGGTCCTAGCTGCTTCTTGGCTCGGATCTGGGACTCTAAGAGTGCCAATTCAATGAGCATCTTGAGCAGTGGGAGCTGCAAGTGCTCTGGCAAAACTGGTGCTGCTAAGTCACTGCTGCTGCTGCTGCTGCCGCTGTCGTTGCGCCTCTTGATGAAGATATAGTGCAGCACCAACTGCAAGGAAGCACAGGTCTCAAAGAAATAGTCCAGCTGGTCAACTGCGTTATCACATGTTGCATCCAATGTCCAAGCGGCACTCAATGCAGTTAGCAGCTGTCGGTGGGGTGGGGTTCCTTTAGGTGGCTGCTGCTGCTGCTGCTCAGATTGCATTATGTTATGTAACTTGGCTTGGCAGCTGTGTGTGTAACAACCCAAGAGCATCAGCAGCAATGGCAGCAATTCATCCAACTTCAGAAGCTGGCTGGCAGCTGGCACTTCTGAAACAAGTACGCTTCCGCATACAGCCCTTGCTACACCATACAGCTGATAAGCTGCTGTGGGAACTAGCATTTTATCAGTTAACTCCTTGTGAATGCAAGCAGCAGCGGACTTGATCTTTTTAACCAGAGCTGGCATCGGTTCTGCAAGCCTTATAGCTGCAATGGTGGCTTGCTCAAGGGTAGCAGTGCCAAGTTTATACATCAAACATGCCTCTGAGAGACACAACCAAATGCCCAAAAGTGCGTTGCTGCTGTAGAAAAGCAGCACCCGATGATTATTATGAAGTGTCGCATCTCCTGCTACTGTTGCCAGTGTCTTCACTCTTGACAGTATCATCTGGATGGCTGATGCCAGGTGCTGAGCAATACCTGCAGGCATCAGCAGATGATGGTGAGATGCTGTGCAGCTGTCTTGAGAAACACACCAGAATAGACAACAACATGTTGCCCGGCTTGATGCAGACATCAGAATGGCATCGCCCAGCCTGAATAAGCCCAGCTGTGCATACAGTTTGATGATAGTTGGCTGCCTTGCTTTGTCTAATGCAACTGTGGAGAGTATTCTCCTAGTCTGTGAAAGTGTCCTTGTGCAACACTCCTTGAGAGAGAGACAGATGTCTTGAAGATATACTTTACCTGACTCTGACAGTATCCTCAACAGCTGCTGCTGGTCTTGATGTGCTAGCACATGCTCAATTGCAAACTTTCGTACAAAATCATTTGTCATTAACAAAATGTCCGTCACCCAAGAACATCTGTCTGCATTGAAGGCTGAAGTGGCGACATCCTTGCACCACAATCTCAGGCTATTGCTTGCTGCCTTCACATGTAGGTCCAGTTCACTCATCGTGTAGGGTGCAACGGATTTGGTAAGTGCGTGTTCAAAGTTGTCTAGGCCTACTTGCTGCACATATGCATACAGTGTGTCAAAGTCTTGTGCACTGCTGAGCTGCTGCAGCAAGTGCTGCACCAAGTTCTCAGCGCTACCAGCGCCTACACGATCCCGTTTGGCAGGCATGCGGACACTTTTTGCGTCAGTTACAATACGTGCGTGGTGGAAAGCCGTTGCATGATTGTGAAGGGCGCAGATGACATTTGATGGCGGTGTAGTAGTCAATGCCGTGAGTGCAGTGGCGTGTCGTCACTTCAAGTGTCTTGGCGCTATGTGGTCGACTGCACACACCGCCAGCCGGCTCTGGAGTCCAGCATTTGTTGGTACCGCACCCAGAAAGCCCTGGCATGACACAAGTGACAATGACTGACAGTCACCGGATGTTAGAGGCAACCCCTCATCAGGCCAATGAACGTGCTCAACGCGGCCAAACCAACGTGAACAGTGTAATTCATTACCCAAGTCAGGGGAGCTCACTGCTGGAAGTGATAGTACTTGGTAAGTGCACATGGCTTGTCAGCACAGCGCTGCTCAAAGGCACTGAGCCTGCATGCGATATGCTGAGCCTGACAGCCTCAGACCAGCACCCAGTCCCCGCCAGACTTCCCCCACCCCATCACTCATATCTTATCTACTGAGCTGACTCCACAGCCACTCATAATTGTCCCTGCTGGTCACTACCTACGGTCTTTGAATAGACACCCGCGTATGTTGAGGGAGGTGGCGTGTGTGGCGATGGCAGTCCCACACGGTAGGTAACTACGAAAGATATTCTGGATTTTTATAGAATGTTTTGAGGCCATGCGATATTGGATGGGGTCTGTACATTCACACTCTCCTTCGCATGTCAGTTAGTCACCCACCAGCAGTAACCTGGTGTGATCATATGATCCAGATGCATCTGGATTATGCATGTGACAAGGCCACACATTGTACAAGACATCCTGCCACCTGGCCATGTAAACACAAAGTGATCTGGAGCCCTTTCTGTTCACTCCAGATTTCCACAGCTGCTGCTGTGGTTTTATTGAGAGTCAGGTTTAGGTCCCAGAAGCTCCTCAATGGTTTTCCCCTCTCCTTCCACCTTGGGCACCTCAACACCCAGCACCTTCTGGAGCCATTCAGGCGTCTTCTGTTTGCCGTTCTTGGTCATGCCAGGAATGTACCGCAGCCCACCGCAGTCACCAATGCCCAACTCAGCTTGACGGTAGCAGTACCTGCATCCGCAAGCAGCTCAGGCTGGGATTAAGGTGCAGAACATTTGCATGACCTGATACAGCGGTGCAGCACTTTGCTCACTCCACATGTTGGTGCTGATATGCTGAGATTGCGCTAGTGGTTGGTTTGGTGCTGTTGGTTGATACATCAAGGCAGGCAACAGCTCGGAATGCAGCGGCACAGAAACTCGTTCTTTTACAGGCATGGCGTCTAATGGTCATCCTGCAGGGAGCAATCTGCAGCAAAGTGGTCCCTGTAGAACTGCACTGCAAGTTACCCATAGGGCAATTATGTAGCAATACAAGGTACAATGTGTAGAACATCTATCACCTAGAAGTCGATGGCAACATAGACAGCAACACTGTCAACAAGCATACTGCCATGCCTCGCTGATAGTATTGATGATAATGCTGCTGCTGCTGCTGCTGATGATGATGATGATGATGACGATGATGTTGTTGTTGTCACTGCTGCTGACAGTGGGGAGCGCTCTGGACCTTCAGCCGCCGTGTGCAGCATTTGTGTGGTGGATACATACAATGGACCTGTAGCTGAATAGCTATCTCTATCTTGCATGGTCTATCTCGCATGGATGCTGCAATGCTTTTCTCTTTTGACTCTTTTCCACCTGGTTTCGTATACTATTCAAGCACGTAGCCCACTGCAGCCAACCAATCAACCTACTTGTTCTGCACTTCTCTCCTGTTCTTGGCTCTGTTTGCCTCTGATTTCTCCAGCAGCTGCTTGAGTGTCGAACTGTTCTTGAACGCCTCGTCAGCTGCTTGAAGGTCTTGCTTCTTCTGAGCTGAAGATGCATTGAAGACAGCAGCAACAACAGCTGATCATTCAAGCTTGCCACCTGGCATGAATGCGCTGCAGGCAGTTGGTTGCCGCAGACATGAGGAGGCTGCTGCATGCATGCCTTACTGGGCCAGAAGTGTACAGAACTAGACATCATACTGCTTCAAGGGTCACATGAGAGATGCAGCTGTGGCAAGGGTGATGATAACACTCTGTTGTGCCGCAGTAGATCAAGCAGCAGTTTCACATGGCAACCAGCACCCGCATGGTCTGCGGCAGCCATGGCACATACTGCTGTCCCGCCCAAATTCAAGTGTAAGCTGCTGCACTTGAGCTGTATGATTAATGGCAACCATGAGCGACTGAATAAAGGCTTTTCAGCCACAGAGTAACTGCAGTTCATATCTGCTGTGCCATTCTAGATCACAAACCTTTGAAATTTTCTGCTGCTCCCGAGACCTGTGCAACCAGCCCTGGTTCATCCGCAAACGCAGCGGGACTCAATACTGAGCCAACAAGTACGGCTGCTGATAATGTGGCTGCAAGTATGCTAGCCTGGTCGCTGGTGCTGGAATCAAGAAGCGTCGTAGGTATGGTTGATGATCGTTCTGCTGCCCTGCAGCTCCACTGCATGCGCCGTCTGCTGCCTGCAGGAGCCTGCGTCGAAGGAATGCTTGACAAATGCTTGAGTTGGATCTGCATCGTGTGCTGATAGTGTCCTGCTGTGGGTGCTCTCGACGAGAATTGTGCAGTTTGCTGCAACAGACCGAGGGCGATGTGAGCTTGGGTGGCAACCACACAACTATTGCCTCACTGGACAGTGCAAACTGCATGGTCAGAAGTGTGCTGGCCGTGTTGTCACGGGCCTGTCATTCACAGTCACTTGAGTGAGATCACCCTGGGACCAGGAGTGAGAAGCATCAGCAACAGTCTTGAGATGCAAGCTGTACAGATGACGCTCTTGCTGCACTTGCCATGATTTTGATGCGGAATGCATCATCCTTGGACATTCCTGAAGCCATCAGCCGCTGGCATTAATGGTCAGCTGCTGAAGCCGACCAGCCAAGTCACTTGCTATGGACCCACCGTCTCCCTCAGCCGGAGCTGAGCTGAGCTGAGCTGCCAATTGCGGTGACAACTCAGCCGCTGAGTTCCAGTACCCATGCACACACTCAACTTCGGAAGCTGACAGCTAGGCTCCAGATGGCATCTGCAACAACTTCTTCTACAAGCCACCTCGAATTAGGCCTTCGAAGGCTTAGCTAGCCCAGCTACCAGCAAACGAGCGGTTATAGGTATTCAATACTCATAAAGCTTAGTACTTCTCCCAAGGGCCTTGCGGCCGGGAAGGGTAACTTCCTTCCTTCCTGATAAGGCTTATTCAATTGGAATTGAAGTTCAATTCCAAGAGGGAACCTTGCTACCGGCATCCAGGTTTCAAAAATGTGACCTTCGTCATCCAAAAAGCATACAGTAGAATCGTCATCCAAAAAACATACAGTAGGGATTCTCATGTGACATCTGATACACCACAGCAGCTGGCGCCGTCATATTGACTGCTGGCATCAGTGACTGATAGCAGCGAAACCCCCCCCCCCCCCCGTCCCCCC
>JABEVS010000417.1:36818-57483 GCA_018290735.1 Coelastrella sp. MACC-549
GGGGAGAACGAAAAGACATCAAACAGCCTAACAAGATGTCACAAATACACAGCAAGATGTGTAAAAGAAAAAGCATTATATGGTGCACACCTGGATCCAGTAGCTTGCTGCCGCTGTGGCAAACACAGACGCACAGCAGGTTCTTGAGCAGTTCACAGTACCAGATCAATTTCTGCCTACTCACTTTTGACTCACACCCTGCCAATAACTGCCACTCAACTGCCCAGGACCACAACACACTCATACTTCCCTTGTTATAGTACCAGGTGGGTACACCACTCTACAGCACTGTTGCATCCTTTGTGGCACAGTAGCTCGAGCTACTGTAGCTCTACTGGAGAAGTGCTACGTGTGATACTTGTACCCCAGTCTCTTGGATGGCAGAGCAGCAGCAGCACCAGCGGTTGCAGTACTGTCAACTTCACTGTAGCGCTCTCCTGCAGGATACTGTACTCCCTTACGTGCTGCTGCTGCCGCTGTTGCTGCTGCTGCCTCATCACTACTCCTGCTACTGCCTGCTGACTCTGAATCTGCCAGCAGCTGCTCCTGCCATTCATCGCCAGCATCAGCTGCACCCGCAGAAAATGCACATGAATTGATTGCACAAAACCAGTGACTCAGCAGGCCAAAACCTGTTGTTAATTTCCATCAGAAGCAGCTGTTGAGTAGTATACAGCCAAGAAAAGTCACTCTGCAGGTAGCGCACCAACGAAGCACAGATAAGCGTCTGCCAGCAGCAGCCGACAGGCTGACACTTGCTTTATTGAACTGCTACATTCCATCATCATCAAACAGCACACACCACATGCAGCAAAGCAGTCAGACAGCAAGGCACTCAATCTACTGCGGTTATTCTGAGCTCCAAATCAAGGTTTCCAAAATCTGACCAGCTACTCACCAGCTACTCCTGATACTCCTGTGTCATGCATCAGAGCCTCCTCTGTCTCAGTCTCAACTGACTCACGCATCACATGCTGCTGCTGCTGCTGCTGCACCTCAGCTCCTTCCACCTGCTGCTGCTGCTGCTCTTTGACTGCAATCAACTTTGCAATGGCCGAAACAGCACCAGCACCACCAGCATCACCATGGCCACCTGCACCCTCACCCTGCTGCTGCCGCTGCTGCTGCTGGGCGGTTTTACCCTGCTTGCCCTGAAGCTTTCTGGCAATTGGCTGCATGTCAATGGCTTCACCTCTTTCTGTCACCAATGACCCTGTGATTGCACCTCTTCCCTGCTGCTGCTGCTGCTGCTGCTGTGGGGTTTGTGTGAGTGTTGAAGTGGTGTCCTGCTCACCAGCAGATGCATCTTCATATGTTTCAGATGAGGCAGATGACCAGGAGTCAGCAGCAGATGCAGGAGGAGCAAAACCGCGGCTGAAACCCTGCATATGTTGCACAAACAGCAGCAGCAGCAGCAGCAGCAGGATCTTGTTGAATATATTGGCAGATGAATGTCCATGGAGCGTGCTGGTCATGGTCAGAAAAGAGAAAAGCCACCACCTTTTGAAACCCTTGAGTACATGGTCACAGCAGCTCTACTTGCAACCCAGCAGCAGAAAACTCAATAACACTATGTGAAATTGTGTGTTCATTCACTGACAATCACACTTGTTGAACGCGCAGCTGTTGGTTTCTGCTGTTGCACGGCTGCCGGGTTCTGCTGGTTGCTGGTATCAACCATTGCCCAGTTTTCTCCCAATGTTGGAAGCTTTATGGCTTGTGAGGGATTATGAAGTGTTGTGTGCCCGTGGGCCTGTCAGCCAGAGGTCAAAACTGTGACTGGCTATATACCACTGCTGCAAGCAGCCACAAGCTGCCTGCTACACTGCTTGCCATGGGGGGGGGGGGGGCTGCATGCCTTGCAAGCGACCTTTCTTCCCAGACATCTATTGTGTCCAGCACTCGTATTCAAGTTGATTCTTACAAAGAAAGAAAATAGAACTGACTCTTGAAAAAGAACAAAAAGAAAAAGAAATTATCCATTTCATCTCCTACAGGAGATGAATGTAGACAACCACTAGCTACCGCTCATAATCATGAGCAGCACCTGTTACCCACCTGGTCCTCCTCGGCCTTCTTAGACCCTGCCACCCCTGCAGCACGTGACAGGAGACTATCCGTGTGATCAATTCCTCTGGAAGCCCTAGAACCCTGATTTTCCGTCCCAACAGATGACTCAGCAGATGATGCCTGGGGTTCAACATCTCTGCTGACCCCTGTCGCCAAATAATCCTCTTTTGTAGCAGTGGTAGCAGCAGCAGCAGCAGCGTCAGTGTCATGTTCTTTCTTATGTGCTGCCGCCGCAGTTGTGCTACTGTCCCCACCACCACCAGCATCTACGCTGCTGCTGTCTCTGCCTGCTGCTGCAATGCTGCTGCCCGTGCTGTACAAGGCATAAGCTGCCAGCAGCAGAGCAACAGCAGTGCTGCCGCTGACAACAGCGAGGACAGTGCTGCCCAGCAGCAGCAGCAGACATGCTGGTATGCTGGGCCGCAGAGCAGCAGCTACACGGTCAATCAGCCCTGCAGGCGACAGTACAAACAGCAAAACACACTTCATCAGGCCCTACTGCAATCATCCTGCTGTGGCACTTGCTCTTGTGCAACACAATAGTCACAGGTCAATGCTGTTGTAGCAATCTGCAATTGGCTTCACCTCCATCAGTGGACAATATGGACAAGATAGAGAGCACACCAAGAAGACAGCAGTGTGCTCTTGTGCAACACTTGCTGTGGCTGAGTGTCATGATCACGCCAAACTCGGGCAACAATGCACCAAATTAATCAAGCTATGCAACTTTACCACTCACTATGCCACAAGGGTGTACTGAGCAGCATCGGCCCGCACTGACTGCCAGACCCTTGAGTACTGCATGCTGAGCAATGCAGTGCTACCAAAGCTCCTTTGGGCTCACCTAATTTCATGTCAAGGACAGCAGCAGCCCTATATACTCTTGGTGGGCCCCTCTCGGCAGACCTCCCTATCATAGTCACCCTCAGCCACATAGCTCTTGGGCCAGCCACCCTCACACTCTCACTGCCGCTGTCATCAAAACTCTGGTTCACAGCCTCTTTAGACCCCCCAGCCTCTTGTGCAGCTTTGGCTGATGCACCACCCCCGGCAGGGCTGGCTTTTAGCAGCTCCAGAACAGAACCCCAACCCCCGGGGGGTGCTTGAGGGTTTTGGAATGCCTCAAACATGGGCAGCTGAACCCTTACCGTGTCATCTATGAGTCCTAGGGCCCTCCAGGGCCCACAGATGAGAGATGACATCAAACGGAACAGCAAGGGTTTGGGTTTAGGGACCCAGGTGCGAGTTGATCGGCCAAGAACAATGCCTTGCTGAGAGACCACCTCACTAGTAACCTGCAGCAACAATCACAGCATCAAGCGAGGTCACCATCCTGATATCGCAGCAGCGGGACAGCAGAATTTCTCATGCTATGCCGAACAGCTGCCCACAGCTGTCTGTGCCAGCTTACTCCTGCCGCCGACACAGATGTCCAGATGGATGTGAACTGCTGCCGTATGCTGCCGACGCACTCTACAGAGTGTGCAACAACATGAGATATGTGCACAGCTATTGAGCCATACCATCGCATGCGATGCCTGCAGACTTAGCTATGACTCTTCGGCAACAGATAATACTGATTTGCATCATTTCACGCCCAAACAGGATACGTACAGCAGCCAGGCAGGCAGGCCACCAATCCGTTAGTCAGCCTGGCTGTCAGGCCTCACCTGCACCAGATCAGTCTCAGGCCAGCCTGGCATCTCCAGGACCACTTTCATCCCCATACGGCCCCACAACGGCACCAACCAATCCCTCTCAGGCACATACACCCCAACACCCACATCAACACCACCAAACAAACCCCCACCAACCCCACTGCTGCTACCGCTGGCGCTCCTGCTACTGCTGCCTTTGCTGCCAGCCTTAGCCCGGCTTCTACGGAACCAGCCTGAACCAGCAGCAACCTTGGACTTCGAGGCAGCAGCTGCTGCTCTGCTTGCAGGACCAAACCCTAGGCCCAGAAACCCGCCCTCCTGGCCCCAAAACCCTGCAGTGCCAGCACCACTGCTGCTGCTGCCGCTGCTGGTGAAGCTGAGGGAGCTTCCAGGGCCCAGATTGCCCTGAATATGAATGGGTGCTAGGCCTGCTGCTGCTGCTGATACACGTTGGTGAGGTGGAGATAGTGTTGATGTGATGGGGGATGTGCGAAGAAGAGGTATCCAGGCACCTGCTGCTGATGGGCCTGCTGCATAATCAAAGTGCATGGGGAGAGTGACATGTGTCTCCAGCGCAGGTAGGTATAACCTGCACATGCAGAAAGCTAGCATTCGATCTGGTATGTATGCACTCAAAAACTGCCTGGAACGCACTGCAGCTGGCCCACCAGTTTGCCTGGGCCACTCGGCAAAGAGGAATCTTACTCCTGTTGGCTGGATGCAGTTGCTGGTGTTTACATGCTGACAACGGACAATCAGCCCTGCTGGGCCGAGTAGGAGCCTAGGATCCAATCCTGGAAAGAATTCCAGGTGTGCAGTGCTTCAGAGCATATATAATGGCCTGCTCATCAGCTGTAGTCACAGTCCTGGTAGGCCTGCTGATGTTGGCCGAGCTGAGAGTGCTGTAGATGCGAGCAAAGCCAACTGACAGAGCCAAGAACAACACACATACCGTGCAAGTAACACAAACAGTACTCCCAGTCCACCAGCAGCTGCTGCTAATGCTGCTAGCACTCCTAGTATCCCTAACACTGCTGCATTGAAGAAGCTGACTCTCTCTGCTCCTGGTATGAGGTAGATGATGGACAGCGCAATCTGAAAGATGGATCTGTGGTTGCTGGATGAGCCTGCACATCTTTTGCTGTGGCCGTGTTGCTGCTTTGTACCGTGCTGCTCGTTCTGTGTACCCTAAAAGAACAACAGCAAGTATTGGGTAGGGGCCAGATGTTGATGTATGGATGTATAATACTGCACTATGCCACATATGTTGATTCTACACGATTGATGATGAGAATGCCTTCTTGTGGCTCATGTAGCTTTAATCAGAGGCCTGCAACAGCAATGCAGCTGCAACTGACAGCACACAAACACCACCATGATGTATGACCTCACAGCTGAGCTTGGTATGTCAATTATCTGTTGACGCTGGTAATCACCTCTTCACCGCTGTTTTCCGTGTTTTCTGGGCCTTCAGCATCTGATGCTAGGCTCTCCCCTGCTGGGTGCTGAGCCCAGCCACGCTTACCCCACATGCTCACCACCAGCGACGGGCAACGGGGTTGGATAGTTGAAGTACACGTAAACTAATTCTTCTGTAATTCACGTGACTAAGTAAGCAGTCGACTGTTCCATGCAATGGGAACTGTCCGATGGTGCACAGCAATGCCTGAGTGCCGTACTTGCATTTATACTGTAGGGGTAACGAGCAGTCTTAAATTACAATATACACGTTTTGACAGTTTCCGAGCCCACTGGGGCGCTGCTCGGGTTAATCATGTACGTGAATGTGCCATGACGACCAAGGGAGGCAGCAATACCAAAAATGGACACTGGTGCATCCACGACCTCACGTGCGCGGCGTGTTCAACTAGCTATCTCTCGTTCCGCGCTGGTTCACCTGTGCATGCGACCGTTATGACACATGCTGACATGTCGAGAACACGCGTTCGCGATGGCTGGCTGCAGAAGCAACAGCACCTACACAACAATGTAGATGTGCAGATGTATGTGTGCCGCTTGAAGTCGTTGATTGACGATCCAAAAACACGAGGTCGTTGATAGCAGTTGTACTGCCCGTTTGGCTGGTACCGTCATGTTGCCAAGCGAGCGTCGCAACAGGTTCAAGTGAAGCATGTGACGCTTGCAGCCGACAGTAAAAATTACCCTGCAAATCTGCCATGTGGTTGTCATACAAAGGAGGAATAATATGTGATTCAGCCCAATGGGCCCCAGCAACTACCAGGTAGGCAAAGAGAACCACTCAATGATGCTGCCGATGCTCCAGCTACTCCACAACTTTCAGCAGATAATACAAGATACACACTGTTGCTGGGTGGAGCCCTCTTGCAAAACAGCTCAGAATTGTTGCATGGGGTTAGTCTCTTCTGCCCCACATGCGCATCCGATGGTACTAGTAGTACCAGTGGCAGATCTCAGATGACCAGGGCCCAATCATGTGACCTGCTTGTGCCGCAACAGCCAACCGCGCACTCTACTATCTGGACAACTATCATAAGTTGAGCAAACGGATCTCTGAGAGGGCCTCACATCAGCATTGCCATTATTCAAATGTGGAGGACTGACAGCCAGTCAACAGCCCTACAAGATGACACTGGCTGCGTGTGCTAAAGCCTTCACTTGGAGTTGCTCAGCAGCTGATGCCATGATAGCCTATACAACACTCTACTACATGAACCACACCACGATAAAAGTTGCCATACCACTGGCCCAGTAGGATAGCGCAGTAGCAATGACTGGAAGCATGGAAAGATACAAATACCTGAAGGGACCCTGTCACTGCTGCCTGTACATGTGCTACTAATATGTAGGTCCTGCTTGAACAAATTCAACAAGAGATGGCTGCTTGCTGTGCAGATGCACATCATAGGTTATGGCGGCCACGCGTGCTGTGCACAGCGCCCACACAGAGCATTGCACACATGTGTACATGTGAATGCTGCATGGACTGTAGGATACAGTCAATGACTTTTTTGGTAAAAAACAGTACAGGTGGCAGTAGCACAGTAGAAATATCCCAGTACATACACATTGTATGCCAGCTCCTGTTCCAACTCGGGTATTTTGAACTATAAACAGCCTGTCATGTCAGAACATCCTGAGAATCCCACTTCTGGCAGACACCTGTATACAGTACGTACTAGTCTTCTTCAAGAAGACTAGTAAGCAATTCTCGCCATTTATACACGTCATAGTATGGATTCTGGATACGACCTCTCTACTAAGAGCCTCTCTACATCATGTAATTACGGCAATACAATGTAAATGGGACTGTGCAGTCGCAGCACACAGGAGACAACACTAGCTGCGCATGACTATACATGTATGGATATACTACAACACGTCGATTGTCCCTAAGTCGTTGGCAGCTCAACGCATGGCGCAACAACCATGGCAGGCCAAACCGTACTGTGATAGCACCTCAGCCAACAGACAATATCATGAGGTGCAGCAGTTCTGGCCCCCTGACAAACCCATCACCAGCTCTGTTGGTCATCACTCGCAAGATGCGGCAAGGTAGCCTACCTATGTGCCACATAAAGCAGTGATCAGAAGTGCCGCACTGCCAGGCAATACAAACACAAGTAGTAGGACTGTATGGGCCACAGGTCATTCTGCATTAGGTGAGGCTCACCTCATGCACACACACATGCAGTCAAGCAACACCCAGTAAAGTCAGGAAGGTTATACTCATGAGTCATCAGTACTCAACCAAGTTGGCTCGGTGTGCTTCAACAGGTCTGAAATGGCGACAGCACTGTACCTTTCAGGTCTGCACAAGACCGTCATCAACACAACACTGCTTGGCAGGCAGACCATACAAGGCGGATATCAATACCCCAACATGACAATGAAAAACTGTCTGTCTTATAGCTGTCATAAAGCAAACCTCCTTGAGTCAAACGCTGTGACAGCTGAAGCTGCATCCCACTCCCTTGCTGATACTGTGGTACCAAAACTTTCATTCAATTCTGAGTCAGCCTGAGAGGTGCTGTGAAGCCAAAATGCACATCAAGCCATGCCAAGCATCTTATAGGCCTGCGTTGGCTATGTAGTGTGTTGCCAACTTCACAGTATCAAGTGAAGGTATAGTCCGCAAGGCAACTTCTCTCAGTTGCACATGCACAGTGTGCAGGGCCGTCTAGCCAAGACAGCAGTCAGGGAGTTGCTCATGAGTGCAAGTACAGTCTGGCAAGGCATCTTCTTTCAGTTGCACATTTCATGCACAGTATAAAAAGTAGACAGGGAAAGCCTGACCACTCGCATGATGCTGGAAGCCAATGGTGCATCCACCAAAAGCACACAGTCTGTTTGGGTCACACTAACACACCAGAATTGGACCATCGTCAGCGGCGCTGCAAGACACAAAAGCCTATACTGCCCGAATGCTCACTCATAAGGCCGCTGTGTGTGTGACTCATCGTGGGTATCACACCCCATGTAAGCTGCAAATTCGGTGTTGCTGACCACCAACACCAACATGCCAGCATCAGCCATCACAGCTGCAACAGAATTGGTGCTGCGCTGTGCAGCTGGTGCTGCTGCTGCTGCCATGGTTGCAGCTGGATGCCGGCTGAACTTGCAGAGATGAAAGGAACTGCAGCATCTGCTGCAACAGAAGGTCTGATGACTGGCATGCTTGTTGTTACTGGTCGCCTTTTGTTGCAGTACTGAGCGTACATGGCACCAAAATCATCATCACCAGTTGAGCTCCTTCGCTGCTGCTGTTGTTGTTTCTGCTGCACAGGTGCCCTCACGTAGTACCCACCCAGATCAAATACCACATCACTCGCAGCTGCTGTTGTTGGCCCAGCTGGGGAACCCACTCCGACTGCACTGCCAGTGCTCATGCAGCTTGCAGGACTACTCACGTTCCCACTTTGTAACGTCGTAAAGCCAATGTGGTTTAGCAGTCTACCAGCCACTGTGTTACCAATACCACCAGGCACTCCTGTTGCAGTCTCTACACTGCTGGGTGTGTTAGCATTGCTGCTGGAGAGTTTGCTGGCACTGTTGCTGCTGCTGCTGGTGCCAGTAGCTACACCAAATGCATCTGGAAAGGCAGCCTCTCCCAGTGGTTGACTCTTGGTCCTGATTCTGGGCAGCTGCAAGTGCAGTACGCTCTGTTGCTGCTCTGCAAGGGGCCCAACAACAGGTGATACAACAGCACCGATGCCGTCTGTTCTTGCCTGACCTGCAATGCCAACTGAATACACCAGTGTTTGACTGCTCACGCGCCTGGTCAGAGGACCTGTACCAGATTGTGTTGTAACGCTGATGCCAACATGTGCAGCACATGTGGGTATAAACATCTCACAATCCTGCTCCTGCTGCTGACGCTGCCTCCAAAGGTTGTTGCTAGGGTTCTGTGGGGTGTTGCTAGGGTTCTGTAAAGTGTTGCTAGGAATCTGTGGAGACGCAGCAATAGCAGCAAAGGGTGACAGTTGAACTCGTGCCGCTGCAAATGCTGAAGCCACTGTGCTGGTCCGCTCATGAACTCCAGCTGGTGTGTCTACTGCTGGAACTGCTGCAGGCACATGAGCTGTTGGTGCCTGCGCCCAGGTGGTGAAGCTAGGGTACAGGTTAGCTGCAGCTGGCGGTTGCTCATACTGCTGTCCTGCATCCCTACTTGCTGCGGTACCTGATTGACTGTACTGCTTCAAGGTGCTGCCCAGACCTTGCACATGAAACTTCAGACGCCTCCTAGGTGCTGAGACATCTGCTGATGGCAGTGCCATTGGGCTGTTTGCTACTGCTGCAGATGCACCAGCAGTTGCTGCCAGTGATGCTGAAAACGCAGCACCATGTGCAGTCACAGGTGAGCCAACTCCCTCTAACATCCCGCCTGCAGACCTCCTGGGTGTTGACTGATTGATTTTGGAAGAAACCATCCTGCCAGCTTCACTGCCTATCTCCTTGCCATGCTTATGGCCTGACAGGCGCCTGTCAGTGCTGCCACCACCTCCATAGGATATCCTGGCCATGGGCCTATTGGCCAGAGCCCCTGCACCACCACTACTGGCAAAGCCCTGCTGGTTCCTAGGGTTCTCTGGGGGAGGACTGCTGAGGTCCAGCACCATGTGCGGTGCTGCATTGACAGCAGGAGATGACTTGTATCCAAGCTTGGACGGCGCAGGCATCCAGCCACCAGGACAGCTGCTGCGGGCACCGCTGCTGCTGCTATTGTTGCTCAGACCACCACTGCCCTTTATCTTGATCCTTATCTTCCTGCCAATGCCGTTGCTGGCTTTGGTGGCAGTTCCTGCTGCTGTTGTTGTTGCTGCTGCTGCCTTTGGTGCTGGAGCTGCAACTGGTGTATTGGCAGGTGCAGGAGGAACAGCAAGGTCAAGGCTGGCTTTCAGGTTGTGGCTCACACAGCACTCACTGGATCGGGGCTGTTTTGCTGGTAGGCCTGTTGCTGACGGGCTTTCGAGTGGTGAATTGTCGCCGCTGCTTTGGCGCCAGTTGAAGCTGGCACCAGAGCCCTCATCACTTAGGTCTAGACCCCAACGTCTGCGGGATGGAGTCCCTGTATCACTGCTAAACCTGGGGAACCCTGTGCTGTATGCTGCTGGATATGATGCTGGGCTAACCACTGTTGGGCTCAGCAGGTCCCTGCCGAAGCCATCAGATGGGTGTACTTCAGAAGAAGGGTGCTTTGTCCTTTTGCGGGCACTGTGTGGGGTGGAGGGCTGTTTAGGATTATTTACTGCAAACTGCACCAGGGTATTGAACGGGTTCTGGCGTCTTGTGTTGCTGGGCAGTCTTGCACAGAGCTGGGCCAGCGTGTCTGTGGCATCGTCGCCAAACAGCATAGCTGCATGTGGGGAGTCTAGATACTGATCTACTGCGGCTTCTGCTCTGTCAAACAAAGCTTCTAATGTATCTGCTGGCTGACTGGGTGTGGGTGTCTGCTGAAAAGTGAAGCTTCTATTTGCTGGTGATGAAAACCTGTCTGTCCTAACAGATATTGGCGCAGGAGATATCTCTGGTAGCCACTGCTCATCATATTGGCCTGTAAGCTGCGTGTTCTTGTATATGGTGCTGTCAGTTTGGCCTATTAAATGGCTATGCTCATTTAACTGCTGCAGCAGGCTCCCCTGCATCATACTTGGCTCCTGCAGCTGTGTTCCCAATGAGAAGTCTGCTGGGTCATGATATGGGTTGTTCTGGTAACTAATATATTGCATTCCCTTATCATTCATGGACTCCATACGTCCAGGGGCTGTCTGACGATACATCGCTGCTACCAGGCTGATGATGCCAACTAAATGGTCTGCTGTCTAAGATGCTTATATCTCAGGACTTCAAGTAGCACAATAGTCTACCCTTATTTGGTTTCGATGCATTTCTCCTGCTCTGCTGCATGCACTTGTTTGCTCACTGCGCGCCTGCGGGAAGATATAGTAGTGAGCGACATACAGCTTGAAACAGTGCATGAAGGACACCTATTAGTACCTGTTGTGGATAGTATTAATCTGATGGGCTGTTTCGTCCTCAGGATGGCGCACACATGCAGCAATGCTTTGCCCAAACAGCTACAAAGGCGCCTTGCGAAATGGAGCTCGCAGCTCCCTTGACCCAACTGACAACAACCTAGACGTTTTTGTAATAGCTTTCTGATACAATTCGACTCCTAAGCACTCAGGTGTAGCGCTCAAGTTGTCCAGGTCAGTAAAAATGGGACCGCAACTTCGTAAGTTGAGAAGAGTATGTCTGATTCTTTGACAATGCTTGTGCACAAGTTTCAGTATGCTCAACGAATGGGCTATCTGATAAGCCACCATACTCAAGCAGTTGTAATGACATCGCACCTTCTGTTGCAACAGGCACGGAATAGTATCGCAATAAAAGCCATTTATATGGCAATTACAACCTGCCAGGTGCTTGCATTAGCGCTCGCACATACGCAGGTCTCACTGCACGTGCATGCAGGGACTTCCGGGACTATGGGAGTGCTGACGTTGCACAGACAGGGAAGACTTGATTCGGGTAACGACCACGTTACCAGTGACACTGCAACAGGGTCATGGGCATCCTGTGAGGAAACCAGACCGCCTTATCTTAACGCTGCTTCGACACCATGTCCGACAAAGGTGATTGCGCCTGCGCTGAGCATCAACTGCCAAAGCTCTGGCAAGGCAGCAGCTTGGCCTTTTTTCCATGCTGCAAGGGAAAAGAATTGCAAGGATGCGTCATATGCGTTGACTGTCTTAGCCAGCTTCTAGACATGTAGCCTTATTCCTGGGCAAGCCAGTAAGAACACCCAGCTCTGCCAGTGGGGATGTCACATGTTGATATATTGAGAGGACATGCTGTTCTGGCCAATTGACGCATACTGTGGGCCAACCATTCGCGTGAGGCACATGGTGGCTTTCAGACAGTACTTACAGCTCACTGAGCCAACTTGGGCCTGGCAGGGCAGCAAACCATGGGGGCCATACTCATCCAACAATTGGCAGCTTGGCATGTCTCCCAGTTGAGAAGCACTACCAGGTACATTTTTCCTCAACAGGCTGGCAATCATGAAGACGTCATGCTGTGATCTCATCTGTGATGCCATCACTCTGGCAACTTGCAAGAACCAACCAGACATACTGCCACTGGCATCTCAGAATGCATCATGCATCAACACAGTGTAGCACTCAGCGACCTTCACATGTTCCATTGATTGAATTTCATTCACTGTGCGCACACATCAATAAAAGCTTGCAGCCGCGCCCAAACATTGTACAGAACACTCCCCAACCAGATCAACTCACAGTACCCCCACCCCTGAACCCACTGTTCCCCTAGTCATCTGCATGTGGCTTGATCTTACCCAGTGCTTCCCGAATCTGCTTTGACACCTCATCTTGGTGCTTCTCTGCTTCCAGCTTGACTACTTTTGAGCGATAGTACTCAATAACCTGTGCAACAGCAGCAGCAGCAGCAATAGCAACAGCAGGAGTAGCATCAGGCCCAGCTTGGAGGCCAGCAGAGACAGGTTTACTTATGTGAAACAGGTCACGAATCATGCATCCATTGCTGCTCATCAACATCTGCCTGCCCCAGGAGCCCCACATGCCGATGTGGCAAGCCCTGTCAACCCTGCTTCGAATGATGGCACACTGCCACACAGCGTAAGATACAACAGCTAGCAGAACAGGTGGCAATGCACACCACAAAGTACCCTGTAGACAGCAGCTGCAGGTTTAAATTCACGCATACTCACCGGCTTTGTCTGCGCATGGAATGCCTTGAGCCTGTTCTTCAATGTCTCTGCATTGTCGTCCTTGCGCTGCACCAGGGGTTCACCAGTGACATCATCTCTGCCGGGCACCTTGGGTGGTGCAAACTTCTCATGATAGCTGCGACCACTGCCTGGATGAATCCAGCGACCGGCTACTCTCTCAACCTGTGAGTTAACAAAGTTTGGAGTCGAATTATGAACATTACAAGACAGCAGTGAGCGTCTGAAAGAGTTCTGTTGTGAGGCAGCTGGAAAAAGCACTGAGGTCTTGGTTAAAGCCATGGCAGCAGACAAGCAAGACCACTGTGGTACTGTCTGCTGTGGTGGGCAGGTGTGTCCTGCTACAGGGAGCAAGCAAGGAGTGCTGCTGCTGTCACCCTGATGCTGCATTGCCAGCAACACCAACTGCTGTTCGTCTCTCCAGCTGTGCAGGGAGTTGTATCTCGTGTACTGTGGCTGCTGCAAGCTGCTGGCGCCTGCTAGCGCTAGTCAGTCCAGCATCAGGCACTCCTGCACATGGTCCTCACACGAATAATACCTGGAACAGAGCCAGCTGCTGCCGCTTATTGCTGCTGCTGTCGGCTGCAGACAGGTAGCTCATGATGTCACCAACCAATGAGGCTGCAGCCATTAGTGGTTCCACCTGATAACTCACCAGTAGGCTCTCTGGTACTTCGAAGTCTAGTACTGCATCCACTCCGATGCCCTTGGCACTCAACATCTTGTCCAGTTTACGAGCCTGCTCAAGAGTCCTGGAACAAAGGGCAATGAAAGACAGCAGATGAAGAGCAGGTCCTTGCTGGCAGGGCATACAAGCTGGCAGCACTGCACACCAAAGCGACAACCAAGCTGCTCATCATGCAGGATTGCAAAGGAGGATTGCCTACAATCCGTGACGCCTCACTGCTAATCTGATGGCTACTCTATCCAGAAACCCAGGCCCTCATACTCTGCAAGATGACTGTTGCCTTGCCAAAGTCCACGCCCGCTGCCTGTGGGATGAGACGAGGAGCCACCGCCACAGATGCAATGTAGTTGTATACAGTCAATAATGGCTGCTGTGTTTGCCTGCTGTATCAGTTCACCTGGGGAAACCATCCAGGATGAAACCTCTGCTGCATTCCGGTCTATCTAATGCTTCTTTAATTAAACCCACAACGATCTCGTCCGATACCAGAGCCCCCGCATCCATGGCTTTCTTGGCCTGCAGGAAAGAACCATGCTGATTCAGGTAATCAATGATCCTGCCGCTTAATCAACACACTGTGACGGCTGGCTGGTATGATACAGTGTGATGTGAAAGCCTATAGGCAACATGTACCACAGCATGTGCCAAAGGAGATGGTGTTGATGTCCTCAATAATGAAAGCTGTTGCAGGTGCGGTTTTAATATGGCTGAGTAGGGCTGTGTGCTGGACGCACTGGCACTGCAGTTGCTTTTGTGCTGTTCTAGTCTACGTACTCACTTCCAACCCTAGGGCTGTCTTAGCAGACACTGCTGCACGCAGCATATCACCAGTAGCAAGATGACACAGGCAGTGTTCATACTTTAATATAGGGGACTGTGTTCCTTTGCCACAACCAGGAGGGCCTGCAGCATACAGCAGTAGAACCCCGTTGACAGAGGCAGACAGCACTGCTTGTGCCTGATCAGGCGGGGTTAAACCCAACAGCTATGTAAGACTCAGATGGCTTGTACAGGTGGCAGTGAAGGCTGTCGGTTAGCCGGCGCAACACGCACCCACAAGGATGAGGTGCTTTTTGGGTTTCAAAGTGCACTCCAGCCGCCGCTGTAGCTCCTTCATCAGATCCCCAAGGGGAACTTCTGACAGATCTGTTGACATTGTGTACGGATGCGGACAACTACAGAGGTCCCGCCTGGGTAACCTACAGTCAGCTGCTGTGCTGCGGCAGACCGTAGACGAAAGGTATGAAAGAGGTGTTCGGAGGTCTGACAATCTCTTTCATCCTCCTTTCGTGACGCCCGGCAGCCAGTTTAAACCGTTTCGTCAATGAACAGCCAGGTTACAACGTGTCACCTGCCGTAAGCCTGCCCGGTTGGTTGTAAAAGCTTCCGCCGCTGTGTGTCCATGTTCTCACCTACTTAAAAACTTATTTTGAACTTCCAGGGCCAGCTGCCATTAGCTGTCCTGCTGTTTCTGCCTGCTGCTGTTAGTCCTACAAGATGTGGACGTTGCAAGCCCCTGTCCTGCATGGGACTGCTAGACCTTGCTATCAGCACTCACGGCATGCACATAATGCTCACTACAGGTGCGCACCGTCATTCTGTTGCGTAGCAGCATACAGTCGGCCTGGCATAAGGCGAGTAACGGACACATGGGTCAGCTACTGGACAGGATGCATCTTTCACTAGCTTTGAGCACAACAGCAGTGGCCAGTGCATGTGAGCAGCCAGTCAAGGGCTAGCATACAAAGCAGCAGCGTTCACATGCCACATACCATTAGCAACAATCAATCAGCTATAGAAGTGCCGACCAACACTTGCAAGCAGATGCATGCATACCCTAAACATCCCACCGCTATGACCACATGCAGGTGCCATGCAGCAGCTCCTCAAACTCAGCAGCAGCAGGACTCCCTCATTCCCCAGACCCTACAAACCATGCAGCAGGACTCAGAACTGCAGGCAACTCTAGCTGCACTGCAAAGCAAGGGACAAGCTGCCCTCACAAGACAGGAGGAGAAAGCTCGCAGGCGATCTCTGGCGGGTCTGGGCCTTCCAAGCTTTGCAGAGTATCTGCAGGTGTGCGGTCACAAGAGGCGTGAATAATCAGCTCTGGCTCCAGCAAATTTGCAGTTCAAATGTGGCCTGGCTGCATCAGACACAGTGTTGTTGCAGGTTGTTGGATGTTCAATGTGACACCTTTTACTGGTATGGCCGTTGTTCTATGAATCGTCACACTGCAGCTGCATCAGACAGTTGTGTTCCAAAGCATCTGTTGACAGTGGGCAGCAGCTGATGATGCCTTGTGTCTGTGCTGCATGTTATTCTTTGCAGCAAAGCGGCATCCAGCCCCTGAAGCGACAAACCTGCACCACGCTGCAGCTCAACATTGGCCTGTACTGCAACCAGGTGCGTGGTACCTCAGATGCATCTGCAATCGTATCTGCACCCCAAACACCGCCGCTGCAGTCACCCGGGCATGAGTTATACACTGGGAAATGGTTGCAGTCCATATGGACAAGACAAGCCTCCTGTTTCCTAGCTGACTCCGGACAGAATCATCTCAATCTCAAAGCTTGCTGCTCATGCACCACTCAGAGAAGCCTGTTGCTGGGTTGATACCCACCTGCTGCTTCTAATTCTCTAAATCTGCACTGCAGGCGTGTTCTCACTGCCATGTTGAGAGCTCGCCAGCTCGCACTGAGATGATGGACCAGAACATAGCACAGCGCTGCTTGCAGTTGCTGGCAGACAGTGAACACATCACCTGTCTGGACATCACAGGAGGTGCTCCAGAGCTCAATGCACAATTCAGGTGTGTATGTTATTATGTTATTTTGCTGTCGCTGTCATTGTTGCTGTGGGTGTTTGTCTTGTGCTTGAAGTGTGTTCCCTCCCTGATTATGCAGCGTGTTCCTCAGCAGAGAGTGAAGTGACGCAGCTATCAGTTGTCACAGGGGCAACCCCTGTGTGCAGTTCACCAGCCATGATGATGCGGTTGGTTCAACCAACAGCTGACACCAAAGATGGTTTTATCAGCAGCTATGCCTGTGCCATCTGCGGATGCCATAGTCAGCTTAGATCGAAACCGTCACTGTCAATATGTCAGCTTATGGGTCACATGCATGTCAGCATGTGTCAAGTCATGTCATGGTCTATATCTAGCAAGCTAGCCGATATTTGACACTGGCAAAGATATATGTGTAAGTTCCAGCTCATCCCCAATATCATGTCTGCTGCTCAGGTACCTTGTGTCTGAAGCCAGGGCGTTAGGTGACATTCAAATCATAGATCGCTGCAATCTGACAGTCCTGTGTGAGCCGGGTCAAGAAGACTTGCCGGAATTCCTTGCAAAGCACAAAGTACGAGTGGTTGCAAGCTTGCCATGTTACAGCTCCGACAATGTGGAGAAGCAGCGGGGACGAGGAGTTTTCCAACGCAGCATTGAGGTGCGGCTGTCTGGCCCAAGTTATATAATTCACATGCACTTGCTGCTGTGCACTGCGTGCTGCTGCGACTCAGTTGCTTTAAGTTGGCTGCCTGGCCAGCTGTGTTACTAAGGGTGCATTGATACTGGCTAAGGGCTGCAATAACAGTTACAGAGCCTGTTATCTGAGGCCACACCTCCAGAGGTGCTTTTAACCAGCTGTAACCAACATCCACCCAGAAAGACGTTGGAACTCCTACATTAATTGTCAGAATGTGCATCTAGTGTGTTGGTCACAGCCTTGGTTACAGCAGGCCAATATAAACGCGCAGCATTCTTCATGCATACTATTCTGTGTGGCTCACAGCAGCCCAGCTGCAAGTCCACTCGGTGTCATGTGCTCCGATGTTAGCAGCACCCTGTCCTGCACAGTCACAAGTTTTATCATCAAGCCATACTCTGTGCATACTCTGCAAGCACCATCGCAGTATGTGCATGCAGAAACAGTGGAAACAAATACAGGAAACAATCACTCATACAACCATCTGAAAGGGCAAGATTGAGAGTATTCAACCTGGTGATCAGATGGCTTGCGGGGTTGATTGTGCCTGCAGGGCTTGCAGATGTTGAACGCAGTTGGTTATGGCCAGCCAGACAGCGGGTTAATTCTGGATCTGGTTTACAACCCAGGAGGTGCTTTCCTGGCACCAGCACAGGATAAACTGCAACCTGTGTACAAACAGGAGCTTGAACAGGTCGGTTTTGTGGCGATGCAGACTTGCACATGTACATTCCTTGTGTACCTTGCCTAGGGCATGTCTAGGTAGCTGTACGTCATATGCATAGGCGATACGCCCATTTACAAGCTGCCAGCGGATCAGTCATACCTCAGGGTTTTGCACGATACCATCAAATTTGAGAGCAGCAGTGCGCAGTTCTGATGTGGTGTCCTTCAGCGTGACCACCAACGCTACAGCTCCTGTGTCTGCTGCTGCCCCTGCTGCTGCTGGTGCCCTTGCAGAACTACGGCATTGTGTTCAATTCTCTACTGTGTTTGAACAACATGCCAATCAAGCGGTACGCAGACACATTGATCAGGTAAGACAACGCCTCCAAGAGCAGCGCAGGGGTCACTCAGCTGCAAAATGCGTTTCGACTCAACACCAGCATGCCAGCTATTCATGGCTGTCTGCCCTCTTTTCAGGCGCTCTTAAGGTTCTGCATGGTATCTGGCAGCAAATTGTTGATCAACATGTCATGCCATGTGGTTGTGTTAGGAGCTGTATGCGTGCAGCGTCATCAGCAACCTCCTGCTGCTGCTGCTGCTGCGACTCTGGCAATGTAGGCAAAACAAGCTTCCTGAGTACATGCAGTTGCTTGTAGAGGCTTTTAATGAAGCAACAGTGCAGAGCTTGATGTGCCATCAGACTCTCAGTGTAGCCTGGGATGGCAGGCTGTACGACTGCGACTTCAACCAGCAGCTGGACCTTCCCATAGCTGATCGCACTGCTGCTGGCAACGCCGCAGCAGCAGCAGCAACAGACACCGACAGCGATGGGACTGAACAGCAGCAGCGGCAGCTACGGGGTCTGACTGTCTGGGATATTGACTCGCTTGATGATTTGACCGGTGTGTTGGTGAAGACTGGGAGTCACTGTTACGGCTGTACTGCTGGCTCTGGGTCTGGCTGTCAGGGGGCCACCGTGGCTGAGGCTTGACTCAATTGGCAAATGCCTGAGAGGTCGAAACATCAATAGAGCACTGCTTGGCATCATGCCACGGTGGCATATATTGGTTGCCATAGCATTTCAACTTGCTGCATGGCTCAAATGCTTTTGCGGTGGCATGTATTGAGTATTTTTTCCATAGGGGTCGCTTGGGCCATCCTTTCAACTTGCAAATCGCAGGCCTTGTTGTCTACCTACCGCATTTTGTTGTTATCCAGGTTTTCTTCTTGTTACTTGGCTGGTGGGGAATGGTGGGAAGCCCAGAATTTGGAATCCAGGTGCCATCAATTCAAAACGGGTGCTGATCAGAAGCTACTAGCTACTGGTAGTACTGGTGTTGCCAAGAAGAATATGTCCTTTTCTGGCGAGTATTGTTTTGCACAGCATTTCTGCATGCACAGGAATCTGTGTCACAGTTGTAGCTCATCTCTTGATGGTTGCACGTGATCATATTGTCAGCACATTTGCCACTGCATATCACAAAGGGGTCTTGAGGTGCAGTGAGCAATGAGCACTGAGCTGGAGACTTTTGCGTCATTACAATGCCTTATATGTTAAGTTCAGGTTGCAGAAAACGTGTACCACAGTGAAACGATTGAGCCTATGCAACATCGGATGAGCTGGCAAATGAGCAGAGTGTGCGAACGTGCCATTCAGGGATCTGATGACTGCTCGGCGGTTGGTCAAATGGCCGCTGTTACCTCAATTGAAAGGGTACTGTATGGCTTGGGTGGCCACCCATAACGGTTTCATTCCATCAAGGTTTTGTTTTGTGTCTGTTACAAGGGGGTGGTCTCCTGATGACCAGCCAGCTCTGCTGCTCAGGTCACAGTACTGTTAGGCCAGTACTGCCCCGGCCAAAGGTCAACCAGGTTGACCAATGACACTCACTGTCTCACACCCAGCTAGGACAACACTGTCCAACAATCCACCATCCAGCCATGCAGACTGCAATGACCAGTGGGTATTTGGCCTACCCAATCCCCACACCCCAGCAACCTTCCTCCAATTGCAGGCATCAAGTATGTGCACAGACAGATGCAACATGTATGCCAAGCAAGCTTTAGCATGGAAGGCACATGTCATCACAAGCAGCACATTGGTCTGGCACAGGCATATAAGCAACTGAGTGCGACCTGTATATCCGCCAGCAATGACCACACAGAGTCATGCACATACACACCAAGCCAGTGCATCACCGACCTTTTGTCGGCTGACCACTGGCCCTACTATCCACACTCACTGCCAGTACATGCAAGGCATATGAAGCAAGGCAGTAAGTGCAGAGGGACTCAACAGCCAGTAATGGCTGTGGCAGCGCATGTTTCGGCGCTCAAGGGCGACCTGCCCGGTCACACAACACACACACTAAGACTGCAACTGGTGTCTGGGAGCCAAGCAGACAAAATCATTATCATCAAGGCAGATAAAAGGGTGGTCATGTGGCATAGTGTCAAAGCCATGCATAGGACAAGGGTTCAAGATAACAAAATCAGACAACAGCTGCCAAAACTTGGCAACAGCTTGTTGCTTGGCTTGCAACAGCAAACGACGCATATCATCCTGATGCTGCTGAGCTTGTTGCTGCTGCAATTGTTGCTGTCTGGCTTGTCTATGTTGTAACTGAGTAGGCGTGAGAGGCACTGGCTGGAAGAACTGTGTAATCCGGCTTTGATTTTGTGGCAAAGGAGCAACTGCAATATGGCTGGCAGACTGTGCCTGTTGAATGTGCCACTCACGCCGCAATGCATTAGCCCTCTTCCTACCACAATCCATAGCATTGATTGCAGCCAGGCATACCACCATCCATGCAGTCTTATGCAGCTGCTTAGGGCCAGCAGGAGGCTG
>JABEVS010000041.1:0-56075 GCA_018290735.1 Coelastrella sp. MACC-549
ATGTCTTTGGAACAAGTGCTTTTGTTAGTTGTTGGTCTCAACTTCAAGACAATAGGTACCTGTCGTTCAGTATCTGAACTGGTCATCAGACGGGTTTGCCACAATGTAGCATGCAGTGCAGAAGCGCTCATTGTATAGCACAGGAACACACAACTGGTGCAACACATGGACTACCTCTGAGTGAGTAAGCCCAAGCATAAGACACGTGTCTCACACATGACACATTATTCGACGGCAGGATTGCTATGGTCAATGGGTAACTTATATGTATATATACATTATTCGACGGGCGTTAGCTGATGCTGCGACATTGCCAAAATGGCCCCTCATGTACCAGCTGCTGTCAAATATTGATAATAATAATCATCAGTGATGATTGATTATCATGAATGACTGCATTATACAGCATCTAAGCATGCAGCAAACTCACATCTGCAAACAAGCTGTGCACAAGCACGGCAGGTAAGAGCGCCTCCACATGCCACTCGCTTCATGCAGATAGGTGCCAACTGTATTGAGGCAATTGCGTCTCAATACATTTGCAACCCATCTGCATGAAGCCAGTGGCATTGCAATGTGTGGGTTCCAACCAAGGGATCTCCACAACTAACAGTCCTCTCTCAACACATAACAACTCACCTTCTTGAGTGACACAGCCTCTGTCTGCACCTTGAACTTTGGCAGATGAAGCATGAGCCCTCCTTTGCCCACTGGATAGTACTCAGAGTCATTTAACAGCTCGTGAATATCCAGCTTTTTGACTGCTGCTGCTATCCCATGTTGCCCCAATCCAGCACTTGGCAGGACAATGATTGCTGATATTGTACTGCCCTTGTATGGCAATCGCACCGCCTGATAAGTGCTGGTTTCAGCGAACTTAACTGTGCGGGACTTGTTGACCATATCTGAGGATTTGAAAGACTTGAACATCATATCCACCTGAAGACAAATGCCGGTATAGCAGGATAGGCGCCAGTGGACCATGTATGCCTTTTTGTGCAGACTGCACCAAATCTTAATCAAACAATTGCAGCAGCAGCTTTTGACACAAGATTCACATCACAGCGAATGTGCACCCTATGACAGCAGCACTTGTTACCTGACAATAGGTGAAATAGGCATTTGAGATAACCTCATTGTCATCGTCACCCAGGAACATCTTATTGCACTGTCATATCACTTGTCTGCCGTCATGAGCCAACCTTGTGCAGACTGCAGGCAGCAGAATACCCTCCCCTCATGCACTGCAAACCACAATCTCATCCCCCTGTGCCTCTGGTCACCTGAACTTGTGACCCTTCATCTGTTTTGAAGGCTTGCTTGCTGGTGTCCTTCTTGTCAAAAGTATACTCCCAAAGCCCCTTGAAGTATACTGCATTGGTTAACACCAAGTCAAATGGCACACCTGGAGAATAGGCGCAAAGACAGGACACCCCTTTGACAGTCAGTTTCTGGCGACGGCTGTTGATGGGCGTCCAGTATAGACACAGTGTCCATAGGATGCAGCAACATTTTATGGGTTCTGCGCAGAGTGGCTGTGGGTGTCTACTTGTGCAGGCAGGCCCGAGTAGTTCATGTGTCCCTCAATGTCCCTACTGTGTTTAATAAGAAGGCCACTATGCAGCCTGCTGCAACTATCCGGTGGTGCAGGAGCTGCACGAGTAAAAATGCCAAGGCAGTGAGTAGCCTCAGCATCACTTCCAAGTCATAACGTAACAGTAATGCTTTAGCAAAAACTAAGCTGAGATCTGATTGATCACGAGGGCCATCACAAGACACCTGCATCATATGCCAGTAAGTCCCTTGCGCATACAACAAAACTTTGGGGAAAATAGATTTTTCCAAAGATAGATGTAAACAGACACAGATCAGTTTGTTCTTGAACTTATTTCTGGTCACAGTATGCAGGGACCAGAAATAAAGTCGACTTGCCTGGAGGGATGGCTTGCTTGATAAGCCCCTTTGTGACCTTTGCAGCCCACTGATTGATAACATCAGAATTGTTTGCTTGCCGAGCTTCAGCCTGATGTGTTGCACAGGCACAGCCACAGGACCTTGCTTAGTAATGAATGAGAATGAGTTAAATTGCAGGATATGCAGTCTGTGTAAAAGCTGCTACTGCTATCACTGCTTTGCCATGGCAGTGGGACGTTTGTACATTTGAGCAGTAGCAGTAACAGCACTGCAGCTGTATGCCCATGAGAAGGATCAAGCTTGGCAAATTGCGGTAAACATTCAAATCACAAGCACTCAATAACGCCTCCTAACAGCAGCTGTCAATGCGCTGTCGTGACTCACACAGGTGCAGATGGAGACAATTGTAACCTGCTAGGACCTGCAAGGATATTCTGTCAAGGTCTCCCACCTGAAACAGCTTGAGCATCTCTGCGGCATACTCCGCCCTCACGGCCACTGTGTTTGTCCACAGCGCATTTGCGATGATCATCTCAACATCTCCTGCACTGTTTTGCTGCAGGAGGCTGCTGCTCAGAGTGGCAATGTCATGTACAAGGTTTTGCACATCTGTTTCGCTTGCTTCCTTGGGCTGCAGGAGGCCCAGCAGACGGGACTTGTCTTGGTGCAGCAAGTGGTATACCTCCTGCTGTGTGGTGCTTCTGGGACCTGCAGGTCAGCAGTGTGCATGTGTTCCACGGACCTTGAGAAACCTGGTCTATGAATGCTACAGAGTGACTCAATGAACCTGCTTGGGAGAAGCGACCTCTGCTTGTGCTGCCCTTACCATCAATCAGGGCAGATCTAAGCGCATGCAGTATAGATGTTTGGTGACACCAAGACATGACTTTGAAAGAGGGGATGTTACACGTGGATACTTTCACTGACTAAGATGGCACCCTCAATATTATCAATATGTGTGACTGAGCAAGCTGAATTGTTTTACACCTTGAAGCTGAAGAATTAGTGGTTTTTGTTGATATTCAGGGACTTAAGCGACCCAGGGAGCGCCATATGATGCTGCCGTGCGCCTCTGAACTGATGATCAAGGTTGAATATCAGACCATGTTGTTCAAGGGGTGCTTACATATCGAGATGTTGTCTGCTGATATGGAAACACTGGACAAAACGGCCACTTGCATGGATACAGCAAAGCAGCTACATGCTGCCTACGCTCTGTAAATCATGCCCCTCAAAAAGGGCCTCAAACAGGGTCTCGCACACTTGCCTGCACCGCTCATTGCAAGTCCCAAAGCGATATACAAGCTGGTGGGCGACAGGAAGAACCCAGCTCCTTGAGTGTCCACGCTCGTCTGTGCGACCTGCTGGAGCTGCCATGCGAATGACGCAACGCGCTGTGCCGCCATCTTCTGACTGCGAGATCACGCGTTGATGCTGCTACCTGCTGGCAAGCGACGCAGTCGGGCTTACACAAGTCACTACAGCAAGATACTGGCAGGTGCCATGCGTGAGCGTCCTTGCTGTGAGTTGTGGCTGAGATCTGGAGTAAATGAGTAAATCAGGGAAAGCACGGTAAAGTGAATCTCGTGCTGCTTCGTGCTGCTTCCGCGGACTGCTTGACGTCTGTAAGCAGAGGAATCAGGGGAAACCTTGTTGTTGATACGCACCAGCGAACGTGAGGAGATCATATGCAACAACCTATCAACAGCTTTAGAGCTCAGGTGCAATCGGTCGCGTTTGGTCACGTTCGGTCGCATGCAGAAGGCGAAGTGACTGTGTTCTGCGTTTGTAGAAGGTCCTGGCCCGAGATTCTTTGGGCGAGACTGCAAGGGCTGTCGTGCTCAGAACTACATTGTAAGTCCTGACGGCTGCCACGTACTGCAAAACGGCCTGTGGAGCAATGCAATCCGAGTGATCACGATCAGTCACTCTGGTCCCAACATAGTTCGTCATAGAATAGTTGGCGTCCCTGTTCTTATCACATACCATTGATTCGAGGTACATACAGATATTTATCACGGTAGTGTTAAGCATGCAGGCAGCATGCATAGCTAGCAGTACACCCGTCCAAAGTCATCCACACCAGAAACGGGCGCCCAGTCTTAAGCCAGCCCTTGGCCACAATGTGCGCAACACTATCAGAGCAAGTGGTAGGCTTGGTTATTGCCGACAGCACACCGCAGCAGCTGTGGCCAATGAGAGCAAAGTATATAAAAGCTGGGGCCTATATCCTTGCACCAGAAAGCAGCAGCAGAAGATTGTCTGTGCAGCACAGCCAGCGCCACCACCAGTCAGCAGGTTGGTGCTTGAACGCCAGCCTGGTCTTTCAGACCTTGTGACAGTGAACACAGGGCCCTTGGAAACCATCGTCTGGAAGGTGGGCGGGTTCATCTTTGCATGTGATGATTTGTTCAGCCAAGCAAGACTGCTGCTGGCCCAGATGCTCCGGTACCCAGAATACAGCAAGCTCATCATCAGACGCTCGTGTGCATTGAAAACATTGGTGTATCTTTCCAACTGCTTCCATGAGTAGCAGCCTTAACAGCTGACTGCTTTCCGTTCACACTGCTATGCTGAGGGGGGTGCTGTTGGCCCAGCCACCACCCACAACTGTTCATCAGGAATTCTATCGCCCTTGAATGGTGCTTCTGAGCACCCTTTGACAACGTCTGCTGCACTGCGCAGGTCGTCCTGGACATGTTACTGCCCCTGGCATGTCTGCTTGCACTCCAGCGAGCAGTGGACTGGGCAGCTGACAGGGCGGGTGCAGCAATCAAGCAGCGAAGACAAGGAGAAGAAGACGCCACGGCATTGAGCAAGCAGTCAACTGTAGTGGCACTGGTGAGTGTTCAAATGCTCGCCGGATTCAGCAGTAGTGACACTAAAAATTAAAACTAGAATTCAACCTGCTCTCGCCGCCAGGCCCTTGCGGGTAATCACACATGCTCATCAGTGATACTATGGTATATGTTTGATGACTTGCAAGCCAGCAGTAGTGGCATGCTGTCTGGCAGACCATAGCTCCATTTAAGTACTGCACCATCTGGTTTTTGCAATCAACCTGGTCAAGAATGGTAGCTTATACTACTAGTGGCTCACTTGCCAACCCGCCTACTTCTAAAGGTTGGCTTTAAAGGATTGATGCCAGGTTGATGCCGCTTTGGTCTAGGTGCAGCTGAGACAGCGGTTTAATCTTCCTAGCATGTCATTGTGAGCATCATAAAAGGCATGCATGCACACACTTCAGGTGCTTCAGCATGTTGGCCCCACCATGTACCATTACTGTTCATGCTCCTCGCAGGTTCTACTGGCAATGAGGGCTCCAGCGACCTTCATTCTCCCCTTTGTATGTGTAGCATACACAGTGCGCACTGCTCTGAACATCGTGGACTTGGTAGTGCACAAGTATAAGCCGCAGGTGTGTCATTCCTGAATGCAAGCTGGTCCTGGTGCTGCCTTGCTCATTCTTTTCCACCTGGGTGCAGTCAGGATGGTTGGATGTTGGTTGCTTGCTCACTGCTATCACAGGCTTGGGAAGGAGGGAGGGGAGGGAGGTGATGCTACTTGGGTGTATTGTATGCAGCTCTCGTAGTGTGTGGTTATTGCATGAGCAGTACTGATCCTTAAGGAGCAGTAGACAGGTATCTCAGTGGTGGTCAGTAGTGGCAGCTTCCCCCACAGATTCTTAGCAGTGCCGTGTTACTACAGGCTGCTGTGGTTGATATAACGGGGCTCACTGTCTGCTGCTGTGCCTTCCCTTGCATGTCACAGCTTCCAGAAGTGATGGAGTACATGGTGAACTCCGTGTCTCAGCAGCTTGTCCCTCTTGACACCATCTTTGCCAAGCTTCTGAGCATCACCGGCATCCTCTTCACTACTTGGTTCCTCATACAGCTCAAAGACATTTTCATCCGGGAGATACTCCTGGTTGAAGCCATCCGAAGTGGCAGGAAGGAACTTGAACGGGTGTACCTGCCCCTGAACACATTGGTTACTTGGGCCGCTGTGTTGGCTTGTGGTGTGAGTATCCTAACAAGCTTAGGGCTCAGTCTGCAGCCGCTGCTGGCAGTTGGAGGGGCTGGAGGTATAGCAGCTGGTTTTGCTAGCCAGCAGGTGCTGACCAACATTGTGTCTGGCATAAATATCTTCCTGACACGGCCGTTTGTGGTGGGGGATCAAGTGCAGTTTGTGGGCATTGGTGCTGACATAGAAGGTGAGCTGCTGTGAGAGCGGATAGCAGCCAATGACTGATTATAGACGTACAGGTAGAGGATCATCTGCATGGAGGTAGATTTTGAACTGAATAACAAACAACCCAGTTTGCATTGCACTGTTGAGGATTGCTGCAATGTGCCAACACGAACAAGAGTGTTCAGGTGTGCATGATACTGGTCTGCAATATTCGTATGGACCGTCAATCGAGCACAACAGCAAGCATGCAGTGCAGAGGCTGCTTGTCAATATGCTTGCTGAGCGCATTTTCTTGCACTGCCGCCACTTGTAGTCATGACTACCTGACCAGGTGCTGTAGTAGACTCCATCTCAGAGACTGAGCAGTTCATGCTGCACTGATTTTGGTGCTACTGACTCCTGCAGGGCTGGTAGAGGGAGTAGAAATAATGCGTACCCTGGTCCGCACTTCAGAAGGCACCCTAGTAGCAGTGCCCAACAAGGTAGTGGCAGACCTTGCAGTGTTTAATCGCACAAGAACTCTCAAATCAGTGTCTGTTGAGGATGCTGCAGTTGCAGCTGCTGCCCCCCTGCGTAGGGTTCTGTGCTTTCACATACAGTTGGATAGGTTCTCTGAGCCGCTAGTGGATGATGTCATAACAGATGTCAGGGAATATCTGATTGAAGCAGGCGTGAAGCAGCTGAAAGACAGTGGTATGGTTGACAATACTGATTCAGAGGATGAAGAGGAGCCATCAGACGGGGATGCCAGCAGCCAACAAGTTGAAGCTGCTAATCCTGGGGATGATGATAGCACTGCTGGGGTATCGGCAGAGTCTGACACTGTAGCTGGGCATGACCAAGCAGCAACAGCAGTAGGCTCGCTTGAAGAGGTTGTAGCAGCAGCAAATGCAGCAGGTGCAACAGCTGCTGCGACAGTGAGGCAGGCGGTTGATTCAGCTGTAGCAGCAGTGACTGGTTCTGGTACACACTTAGATGAAGAAGCAGCAGGCAAGCACACCAGCAAGAGTTCACAGTCAGGTTCACAGTCAGATGACTCTGAAGATGAGGAGGAAAATGCTCAGCAGGTCCTAGTCAGCATCGCGCTCAGCAAGCTGACGGCCGAACATGTCAAACTGTTTGTCAGGTGTGAGCTGGTGTTACCAGCAGCTACGCTGTATGGTGAGGTTGAGCAGCAGACAAAGAGCATCCTCATGGGCGTGTCATGGTTGGTCAAAGAGAAATATGGTGGGTTGCTGCTGTGGTGAGCATATGCGTGGTGGCATCAAGCTGATGCAGTTGCAACACAACCAAAGGTCATTATTGCTGCAATCATGTCTTTAATGAAACGCCAGCAGCAACAGCAGTAGCAGCAGCAGTTGCAGTCACCTGGCTGGTTCTCTTGCCTTAGCTGTGTGCGATTTGTCACAACTACAGCTGGCTGTGCCAATGTTGTGCAAAATCTGCTGCTTTTCATTTTGCATCTGTATTGGGTGCTGTTTTGAGGCAGTATCAGCAACAGCAGTATAAGCAACGTACCCCCTGTCTTTACACACAGGCTGGTGTGTTGTGTGACACGGTATGCAGCTGACACCCTCTATGGCAAATTTCCAGCATTGCTGTTGTAGCATGAGGCAGCAGTACAGCTGCAGTGCACAGACCCGCACAGCATGACCACATGCTACTACATGCTTGCGTTTGACTATATACATGTCCATGGAAGGTGCACGGGCTCTGCTGGTGTCTTCTCAACTGTTACTCACCTGGGACGGCGTGCAGGCTGTTTTTGTTGATAGGAGATGCAGCGCAGGCTACTGTTCAGGCACATGAAAGGGTCTGTTGTAACACCATTGCAGCAGCTAAATCGAGCTGCTGTCTGGCACCATATTTACAATGGGTAGAGTAGATTCACTGCAATACCACGGGTATCACGAACGAGCAGCCGTACGACAACCTAAGCCATCATCCCGCAAGAGTGGACCTCAGAGATGTGGGCCGATCCATTCATCCGGCTGTCTCCTTACTCATAAGCTTGCCATATGCCATGTGACGAGTGAGTAGGCACACCAAGGATAGCCCTAAGAAACGTCGAGGGCATCTGCGTTAGATTACCACCACGACGATACTGGAGGATGACCTCTGCATCTCATCCTAATCAGTCCGTGCATTAGCCAAGACATTACCTGCTGTTTACATATGAGTTTCTGACCGATCTGTGCAGCAAAGCCAGCGGTAACACAAAGCACTTGAAAGGGATTTTTGAAGTACACAATTTCTGCACCATCCGCTCTGCAGCGTTACCAGAACACCAAACTTACTGCTTTACTTGATACAACATGGTCGGCGACCGCCCTGTGTTGATTGTGGGGGCTGGTCCTGTTGGGCTTACCGCTGCTGCTTTCCTTGCTCAGTTCGGTATCCCCGTCAGGATCATTGACAGCAATGCGGCACCAACTAATTTGTCCAAAGCTTTAGTGCTCTGGCGAAGGTCTATCATGACCCTGGATCCGCTGGTGCCACGCGAGCATTGGTTGAAAGTTGGGTGCGAAGTAAAGGGAGCATATTTCGGCGATGAAGGAGCAGCGTCCCACTTTATTGACGTCTCAAATCCAACAAACGTCTCAGACGACAGCGCTCAGCGGGAGGGCAAAGTGCGTGCACTCCCGCCTGGGTGCATGATCACACAGGCTCAGGTTGAAGCAGCTCTGGTAGGAGCGCTGGAAAACAAGTTTGGCATATCTGTGCAGCGTAACACACAGCTAGTTGATTTCAATGCATCCACTGACAGCAAGTATGTCAGCTGCACGCTTCAAAGCGCTGCGCCAGGCAGCCAGCCTCAAGAGGAGCAGCTTGAAGTCTCACATCTGATCGCGTGTGATGGCGGCCGATCTACCATACGCAAGCACCTGAACTTGGGTTTTCATGGTATAACGCACCCAGAGATGCGATGGCTGTTAGCAGATGTGAGGTTTGAGGTCCAGGATGGCATCAATCCCAAGAAACCACAACATGAGGCGGAGCGTGTACCACCTCGTGACATATTCTGCTTCTACACCACATCTGTCGGCTCAATCGGCCTGCTGCCAATTGCGGGTGCAGAGGGAGTTGTCAGAATTCTGTGGGATGCAGGTGAGGACAAGAACCATAAGTCAGCTGCAGATTCAGCACACTTTTCAAAGCACTACTGTAGTGCTTGGTTGGCTGGGTGCTGCTGTGCCATTCAACCCATGTTTGTCGATCATTGGGTTGCACAGTATGTCAGGCTCAATTGCACCCACCTCTATGTATGTATGCGTCTGTGGCTTGTATAGCAGCGTTTGCTTGTACCATGCCAGCTAGTGCGCTGCTAAGAGCACCAGAACAGGGTTTGGGCATCTAAATGTCCAGCATCAGCTGCTTCTCGTCTCACCCGTCTTTTAGACTGGGCACACAAGCTGCTAGCTGGCCCACAGGATGAAGAACATGCACACGGCTGCCACAGCTGCCTTTGGTGACAGGGGCTCAAGCACGCTGGTGTGTTGTTGATGCTGAACATCCTAGGAATGCTACTACTGCTGCTTGTACTCTTGACACTGCATCTGAAGAATTTCTGCTGTTGGCTGCTGCTGTTTGGTGTGTGGGCAGGTGCCTTTGGGCCTGCTGAACCAACACTTGCTGACTTCCAGCAGGCCCTTATGAACCACACCCGCCTGCAAATCAAGCTGACAGAAGCAATATGGATCAGTATCTTCAAGATCAATGAGAGACAGGTGGGCCTCACAGCATAGACATCTCTGCATTGCTCTGGTGACCTTGCAGCTTCAGCAGTTCAACATGCAAAGATATTGTCAGTTTTGTGTTTGAGCAGCACAGCTGCTGTCATGCTGACAGCACTGGCAAGTAGAATCCTCATGGCAACCTCTTCTCTCTGGATCAACTTCAGTTTCAGTGATGAACATGGTGTCATCTGTGGCAGCTATGTTGCAATGGTATTTGTTGTATATTGCCGTGTGTAGGTGAAACAGTATATTCATGCAAATGGTCGTATACTGCTGGCTGGTGATGCTGCTCATGTTCACAGCCCTGCAGGTGGGCAGGGCATGAACACAGGAATACAGGTAGGTAAATCAACAGCTGCTATGATTGATCAGCTGCACAGAATTGGCAGCTGGTTTGTAGCTGCGTAGAGGCTTCATACCGAATACAGAACAGTGATAAATCGCTATCAAAATGAACATAGTGTGCAGCAACTTTCCAGATTGCTAAATCGCTGAGGGACTCCTTTGAGTCTTTTTCTCTTTGAGTATCTCAAGCACCATCAACAGAAAATCTGTATCAGAGTCA
The DNA here is from genome assembly GCA_018290735.1 of Coelastrella sp. MACC-549. Classification (NCBI taxonomy): domain Eukaryota; kingdom Viridiplantae; phylum Chlorophyta; class Chlorophyceae; order Sphaeropleales; family Scenedesmaceae; genus Coelastrella; species Coelastrella sp. MACC-549. Next base: position 10,408 of record JABEVS010000041.1, read on the forward strand.
ATCAGTCACAATGCTTGCATGACGTCTAGAAAGCTTTCGACCCTCTGATCCCAGTCAACATCAGTCACATCTGGTAACAGATGACTTTGTTGAACAGCAGCCATACAGTCGTACAACACCACACATGAAGATGGCTGTTGTGTGTTCTTCACCATGCAGGATGCTGCTAATCTTGCCTGGAAAGTGGCACTTGTGGCTGCCGGTGAAGCAGCAGCTGGTGCACAATTTCTGGATACATATCACGAAGAGAGGTGGCCAGTTGGAGCAGGAGTCATCCGCGACACAGGTGAGGTTGCAGCTACCGCTTGGTAGCATCTGCAAATCTTCCAGGTCCATGGCGTCCAGGTCCATGGTGACATAGCCTAATTCATTTTCTCATCTAGGCCATGATCTGTTGCCGGTCAAGGTCATGCCAACTTTTTCCAGCTCTGCGGCTGGTTTGCCAGATGCTCAGTGGAAGCATTCATCTGTTATCCCCCCTCCCTCTGGAAGCCCCGAGGCCGCCGTATAGCGTTCTCATGGCATTTACAACTGGCCTCCTTTGGCTGCTGCTGCTGCTGCATTGTCCCGGGCCTGCAGGCAGGATCCTGCGCGGCAACTCAGGTGCCCCCATGCGCAACTACTTTGTGCGCATGTTGCGTCAGCTGGCACTGCGAGTGATGCTGGCTGTCCCTTCCATCAGGCAGATGATGGCCTCTAATCTGGCAGAGGACAACATAGCATACCCAAAGAGCAGCCTCGCAGTCTCAGGGGGTGCAGTCAGCAGCAGCGCTGCCAGGACAGCGTCAGCAGCAGCCAAAGCTGTTTGGGGCACCTGTAAGCCTGGGTACACCTTCCCCAATGTCAGTTTGCTGGTGGACGGTCAAAACAAGCCAGCTAGTGACCTGCTGAGAGCAACAGCAGGAAGCTTTGGAACATTGGTGCTTCTGGCTCCCTTTGACAGCACTGCTGCTGCTGCTGCTGAGGAACTACATAAGGCGCAGGCTCAGGAACAAGCAAAGTGGCCCGCCAACTGGGGTCACTGGCCGCTGAATGTGGTGCACGTCAGTGATAAGAAGAGCGCTGCAGTCTCTGATGCCGATGCAGCGCCTGGTGTTGGTGCTGTTGACAAGTGGGGGCTGTTGAGGGCTTGTGTTGGGGGTGGGGCTGCTGCTGTTGGAGTGCTGGTGAGGCCCGATGCCATTGTGGCTGCTGTTGGAGGTCCAGAGGTGATCAGCACCTGGCTGAATAAGCATGTGGTTGCCAGCAATGCTTAATCACCTTGAGGACCCAGCATGCCTCAGGTGTAACAGTTTACCTGAACAGAACCTTGCAGCAAGAGCACAGTGTTGGGGGAGTTGTTGCTTGGGCCTGCTTTGTCAGTTGGTTCTTCATAGAAAAGCAGTATCGGCAACAGCAGGAGAGGTGCCATCTGCTGCAGCACAGCTCATCTTGCTGTTACTATGTTGTACATTTCACATGTTGTGGTGTGCATTGGCAGGATTCACGCCTATTGCTGGCTAGCTCAATACCCCCCTGTGAGAGGATGCTGGAGGGATTGTGTTGAAGCATGCATGGCATGCAGCCTGCTGTAGATTCTGCTGTCAAAATGCTGTACTGGTGCTGCAGTGTAGTGTTATCTTACTGGCAGGTTCTGGTTTGTGTCAAGTGTCTTTGACAGCAGTGTGTCAATTGTGTCAGTTCTCCTGGCAATGCAAGCATTTGTATTCAGCATGCTGGTTATAAGGATGCGTCATGCTGCAGTCAGGCTGCACAGGTATTTGCAGAATGCAGTGCGTCGCTTGGTTGGCCGTCAGGGTCCAAAACAGTTGCTGTTTTGTGCTTGCCTGGCAAATGCCTCAAGCAACCCATGCACAGCAGCCCATGCATACTATTGTACCACTCAATGGAGCCAGTGGCATGCCGAGGATCTGCACTGGAAGGGTGTTGTTGTGTTGGTGTGACTTCTTGTACCTAATAGTACATAGTATGAGTTTCTATTCTATGCCCAGAGGCCCTCCTGCTGTGATATGCTGCATGGCCAGTAGGTGGTGTATCTATCCATGTTGTTCGTGATGTAAGCTTGCCGCCGATGTCATGCAGATTGCAGGCTGGCCCGTAGTGATATCTCTGTAGTGGTTGAGGTGTGTTGTCACACCTTGTGATATGAACTTCATAATCTATATGTGAAGTATGTGACTGCTTGCTTGGGAATATGGCATGATGTAGAATTGTTGCTTGGACAGCATGGACAGCATTGTACTGGATTGGGGTGGAATGAATTATGATGTGCAACATGATCAGCCTGACCTGGTCTTAGTGTTTTCACACTGCTGATAGGTTCTAATGATACAGAGTCAGCGCCTCATCATCGCTGTTTCACAGTATATGCCATGAGTAATAGCAGCATGTTCCGGAGCATCCCACAATCGCATAGTCACCTTATCTGCCTACCAACCTCTCACTGCATGTATCCGATACGAGGGGGGGATGTCTCATCAGTCCTTTGTTTATAAGATCTGCTGCTTATACGTGGCAGTTGTGCATCAATGATATCTTATGTGTGAATTTGCCGTGATTGATAGGTATGCAACTGGCTGGGTTGTTTTCAACTTTGAGAGTTGCCTGATGTACCTGAAGGGTAATAGCAAGTTTGCTAAGCTGCATGGATACCATGCTATTATGTTATTGAGAGCACTTCTTGTCATCTGCAGTCATGATGTAGTCACTACAAACACCTGCTTACATATAACATAAGGCTGCATATGGGATGCTTCATTATGGAAGTAGCGGCCATCTGGACGATTCAAGTTGCAGCCATCTGGACCGGGTTAGGACTGGCCACTTCATGTTGAGGTTGCTTGAGGACGCATTGGAGGGTACAGATATATGTGAGTTCTTTGATGACTAATCAATGGTGGAACCATCTGAAGATGATGAAGTCATCATAATGCAAGGACTGCAGGTCACAGTTGACACAAGTGTTGTAAGCCTTTATCCTGCTTTGGCGGCAGTACTGGTTTGTCAGTGCTGGTATGTGCAGCTCTTATCCTCTTGGCCTTGACGATGATGGGACAATTAACAATGAGCATCTGCGGCAATCTCAATGTGTCTGATAATGGAATTGAACGGATGTTGACTGTTCTGAATGTCTGAGCATGGCATCAGCTGTCGAGGGTGTATTGGAGAAGTTGCTGTACATGGATATTATCTGTATGTCTTTAGTAGCATGGGGGCTATTCTGGCTAGTCAGTGCTGCTTGCTGATACAACTATGTGTGCACTTATCACCTGGGACATTTTCAGCTAGGCTTCTGTTGTCACTCTCGCCATCTATGGGTCCTTCAGAACCTCCAATCAGGCTTCTGTGTCGTCCTCGACTTACATGGCTGCTGTGACTGCTGCTGTTTGAGCCAAGTGCTTTCAAGCCACTGAGCTTATGATGTTGCATTCTGTAGTGTTTTTGTCATAGTTGCATACGTTTATATCAGATTGTTGTTGCGGTCTGTCATGCTTGCAGTAGTGGTGACTGCTGTGCCGTGTCAGCACAGCGTGGCATCACTTCTCTCCCCAGTCAATCATACCTCATATGCTCTACCTATTGTCATATGACAGTCTTGCTCGCTTAATGTTGCTTGACAGGAGTCATCAAAGCCAATGCTGCAAAGATTGCATCTTGAGTTCGTCTGCAAGTGCAGACAGGGCATTGGGACAAAACACAGCGCTGATGCCTGCTATATCAACTTCACATTTGCGTTTACATGTTCTTATTTGTACCCTCAAATGATACCTACTTATGTCACCTTCACCAGCTTCTTATGGCAGCATTTGCTGCAAATGTATATTATAGCTGTTTGTTGCTGCAATATCAGAGCGTCCTGAGGCTGAGGTGTACGGCAGAAGTGTCCATCAGATGTACAGCGCTGTTGTCAAGTGGCACCACACCCATAATACAGAGCGGCTGATAAGCATTTATCTGATATTGGGCTTTAGCAGCTGTGTCGCCATTATGCTCCCATGAGAGTCGGCCAATGGGGAATTTAAAAAGTTCAAACCTGGACTTGCAAAATTGTCAATACTTTGAAGTGATGATTAATTACATGCCACACTGTGGCATGTAACAAGTTGTAGCTTGTTGTGGATTCCGGTGCCGGCATCATGCGGCATGCAGCATTATGCCAGATGTTGCTTACAATGACTGCACTCTTATGAATATAAGTGACTATAGACTAGCTAGCGGGATCCGAACAGCTGAGCTGTTGTATCTCGGATATGTTTGCAGCGGTCCTGACAATGTACGTGCCATGATGCCGCCATACAGCATATGCCAAATGGTGTGGAAAGTGTACTACGTGATTTTAAGGAGTTTACATCATAGTAGCCTACTATCATATATGCGGCATGCGGCATACTGGCAAGCGGCTGTCATTAATGTCTTCAATATCGAAGACTCATCATGATTTATTCATTAGTATACTCAAACACGGCCGCCGCCTAGTAGGTTCACAATGCATGCATGATCATCATGATGGCAGATGCCGCCATGTATGGCTTACTGGCGGTGTCACAATGTAGTGCCTACGTACACTGCTTTTCTCAGCAGTAGTCCGGCCGAAGTACACTTTCTGTATGCCCTGATGGTGGTCTTGCCAGTATCAGCTTGCTAACAGACAGTAATGGAATGAATTGTGCCTGGGTGTACACATGCCACAGTGTGCAGTAATGGGCCCACGTTGGGGCTGTCTTCAAACCCGGTGAGAGATTTGCGCACTGCTGGCTTGTACCGGTACCTCCTGAAACCACCTCAACTGACCAGTTCCCATGAGAAGCAGCCCTTGAAGGAAGGAACAAGAAGTTACCCAGTCCTTCCTACAGCAGTCCTTGCTTGAGCCATAGCAACTTGCTGTCACAGTGTGCCATCAGCCCCGCGCCCAGTTTTGTAGCGGACTGTCCATTGGCAATCTGGCAGTATGCTAAGCATTTTGACACAGTCGCTGACTCAGTTTTACTAACGGTTGCGGTTAGTAACAGTGACATGCCATCATGCCTAATCCGTTTCCAGACCCCCGTGGGAAGCGGATTGACCCGAGGAGCATGCAGTCACACACTGTTACTCAGAATGACCGTTGAGTCCGACTCAACTTGTATGGTACAAGTTGTAGGTACTACCTTTAAGGGAAGTATACTTCAATACCATATTGACCATGAGTCAGGTCTGATGAGACCATAAAACTGTTTGACAACGCCACAGCACGTGTCTGATGGACCCTGGCTTGTGACCAATTGAACATTGAATGTTCAACTTATTGAGTTGGGTTGTTGAACAAAAGAGTAGCAGTGTTCTGCTCAACCCAACACATGCCGCATGATGTTGATTGCTCTTCAGAAGCAATCACAGTTTCTGCAGGAGCACAGTGGAAAGGAAGCACTGCATGATGACCCCTACTGTATACAAGATGCGCATTTATGATGCTGATCCTCAGGAGCATATACATGAATATACATGTAGATAATCAGTCACAATGCCATGCTATGCTGCCATGATGGCGGCTAGCAGCACACATAGCGCTGTCCATGTGTATATGTACTACATATATGGCACCATAGTATGGCACCATCTACCAGAATGAGGGGCGTACCATCAGTGAGGGGCACTTGACAACAGGAAGGGACAAGAGGAAGGAACCAACTGCCTGCCAGGCAGCCATGGCATGGGTAGCAGTGAGCCGCACAGTGTGAGCCTCAGCCACTTGATGCTCCAGAAGATAGAAAGGGATGGTCAGTCATCACAACTGCACTTATGCTGGTCAGCGTCAACAGGGAGCAGTCAAGATGACAAAATGTTCGTTTATTGGATTTCTACTATCACCTGACCAAGCAAACACTGTGCACTGTGCCACCTAGTGGCAACAGGAGACGGGGGGCACAGAGACAGCCAAGCTGTTTGAGTTGTGTCGCCCCCCTCCCCCCCTCCCCTCCGGGTGTATGCAGTGCATCCAGTGTTCTGTGATGAAATTCCTGTATGTACCGTTCACCTTCTGCCACACCTTAACCAATGGGGTTGAGTCTGTGCCAATTTGTAACACGATTTCACCAAGCAGTGGCTAAGACCTGCTGGGGTCTTTCACGGTCCCCTGGAACAAGATGTCACCAGATACGCCATCCAAGATAACGAAGATGAACGGCCGATCAAACACAAGGTCCACTACTGATGGGTTGTATGCTGTTGTGACCATCACAGCGGTCGTTACCGCAGCTGCTTCTGTGCCGACTTCATCGACTTGAACAAAGGTCTGCAAGCGGAAAAAAATGGGGCAACAGGAATGCACTGGGCAGCTCGCCTGCAGGAGTACTGCATTCAATGTGGTACACCACGAATGCAAGCACTGCCAGCACACAGAAACATAACAGAAAAAGTCCCAGACAGTGGATGACACTGGCAATGATCCCGGCATGTTTGCCGGCCTTCACATCCTTGACACTGTGGCAGCCGCTGATTAATATTCCTGTCCAGCACTAGGCACCTTGCAGTTGCCGACAACAGGCTTGCGCGAGCACTGGAATGTACAGCAGCAGTGGACAGCTACAGCACTTACTGACTGTAGTACATTTGTGATGTACATGGGCTCTGAACTGATCCGGCTAAAGTTGGCCTTTTCCTCATTGAAGGGTGTTGTTACATTGAGGGCCTGCAGAGCCTGTTAGCGTCAGCAACAGCACAAACGCAGCAGCAGCAGCAGCAGCAGCAGTGGTGGTGCTTTAATCAGCACGAGTGGGGAAGGTGCACTGCTCATCGCATTGGGCCCAAACGCCCCAAACATTCCTGATCTGACAAATGGTGACGGCTGCAGCTGACACCCTTTGACCTTGTCAGCATAGCCTTGGCAGGGGCTTCCCGAGCACATTAACTGCTCAAGCTTGAGCTGCTGACCTTTGCAGCATGCAACACAAGATATTCAGCAGTCCCACTTTGGAAGCTGTTGATCACTGTTCCTATTCTTGTACTAGGCGGGTGCTAGACCTTAATGCAGAATGTTCCTCCTACCTTTTTCAAGGGAATCTGATCAGTCCTGATGGTGAATTTTGGCAGCTGTAGGTTGAACTGCCCAACCTGGTACATCGTCCTCCATCGGGCGGTTGGCAACAGATCCAATTCTGCTAGATCAACCGCAGCAGCATCGACATCAAGCCCATATCTGTCCTTATCTGGGAGCAATGCCACTGCTGTTATGTTGCTGTTTTTATAAGGCAGTCGAGCAGCCCTGAAGCGGCCAGATACATTGGCGTAGTAGACTTGTGTTTCGGCAGTCATGTCACGAGCAGTGAACTTTCGAAACATCATGGGGACTTCAACAGACTGCAGAGCATTGCAGCCAGGCCCAATATTGGTCATTGCAGTGTACAGCAGTGTGTTAAAAGCTGGCTGGCCTGTGGCATATCGCATAGTGTCTGTATGCCTGCAGTCTGCTGTGTGCCTGCTAATTACTAGCCTAGCGATGATGAGGAAAATCTGATGCTGGATTTGAATACAGTAGATCCTCCCACTGGTTTGTACCGTGACAGATGATGTGGTATGTCTAGCTGCCAGCAGAGGATCATATTGGAAATCCAAGGTGCCATTGTAGCATGCATGGCAGCACTGCAATGCAGCCAACCTTGTTTGTCCCATTGTGCAATGTCTGAAAGGGTTGTGGCATGGTTTCTTGGGCATCAAAGGCATATTGCCTGCAAGTCAACAATACAAAACATGGAGTGTCATGTTGGTGTCAAGAATGCCTGCATTTGGGGGCTGCGGATGCAAAAAGAGGGGGCACTGGGGCTGACAAGGCGTTGGCACTGCTCATTGCTGTGATGCAGCTGCACCTGACCACACCATAATGCAGCAGAGGGTGCTGACATCACAAGTTTGATGGCAACCTGTGCCTGCATTGATGCACTGATGCAGTCCGCCATTGCAGCTGCCCTCCCTGAAAGCATGTCACACCATTCTCCCTTGAAGTATACAGCATTTGTAACAAGCACGTTGAATTTGATGCCTTTAGGAACAGCGTTCTGTATGCGGCCACTGGTCTTGTTCCTTGCCCAAATGTTTATGGGGTCTGTGCTGTTGACGGCCTCGACTGGGGCCTACACCAAATTGCACATAAATATCAATGAGTACTCATACCAACTAATGGAGTGAACACAGGTTCAAAAAAGGAGCCGCAAGCTTAAAAAAAAAGACGGTCATGTACAACTGCTGCCCGCAGAGCTTGTGGGCTGCATGATAGCTTTGCAGAGGTGGCAAACAACTGCGGTAGCCCGATCCGAAGTTCAGCCTGCAGGTGGGGACCTCCACGACAGAACTTGCATTGCAGCAACAGTGCTGTTGATGCTTGCATATGACAGAAAGACGGCCTAATATTGCGATCAGCTGTAGACTCTAATCCAAGGGCAGTGTTGAGTTTGAGGTCAGCCAGCTGATCCCAGGCATTATCACCTTATATAACTGCCACATAGCACTGGCATAATCCTTCAAAACCTGTTGCTTCATAGCCCATATCCCGTTTGCTATGACGATCTGTGTACCGTTCATGCTGCTCTGAGCCAGGAGTCCTGACACCGCAGCTGCTGTCTGGCGATTGAATGATGTCTCTGCAAATGCTAGTTGGGCGTGGGTGGTATTGCTGTGCAGCTGTGTTTGATTGAGCAGATGCCATAGCTCTCTTTGCGTCTGAGATCCCGGTCCTGCACGATGCCAGGCAAAAGTTTAGACATGTGCGATTAATTACTATGCTGTACCTAACCCTGGTCAGCGTATCATAAGACGATGGACGTCAATCGTTGACTGTTTGAACCATTCTTAGCTATCCTATTATTAACGCGCTTACCGGCACCGTTCAGTACAAGAATCAGCGCGATATAGACACTCAGAGGGCTGATGAAGCTGCCTGCTGCACTTGATAACACTCCAAGCTTAATTAACTGACCATACAGCTGCCAGCTGAACAAGATGGCGGGGCTGGCCATTGATGACGTATCGTAAGAAGGTCCGGGGAAAAAGAAAGGAGTGCGTACATGGATAGTATTGCTGATTTTGAAATATCTGTACATATTCTTCCGGGCTTAATACCTGCACAGCAGCCGTTGTCGATCGGTCCCAGATGTTATGATATTCTGTGGCCCACAGACTGTGGGCGAGCGGCCGATGATCATTATTACGGCTTCATAAGCCAGCTTTGGTTGTGCTTGCTACTGACCTGTGCTTGGCTGCGAGTCACTTGCGGTCCCAAGGTGCACCGCAGCTTCCTGCGCAGCCATGGGATTGATGAAGCCCATTGGTACAGCTACGCTAGGCTGAAGCAATGCAGTCTGACCTTTTTTATAGCCTGGACCCTTTCAAATGTAGTGTGCGTGTACCATTATGCAACTGCCGGCAGGTTCCAACAACTGCGGGACATTTCACCTCAGGTGACCCTCAGGGCCTTGCGGTCTGCAATCTCCTTCTGCTGCTGATGCTGCTACACCGGGGTGAACTCTCGCGGAATACTCAGGCAGGTATCATGGGTCTCTCCTTGTCAGCCAAAACCATTGCAGCCTGCCGACTGTGCAAGTTGTAAGTCACACGAGTGTATGCTGGAGCCCCTCAATTCATTCGACTTATTACATGGCATGCCTCAATTTTTGCTACTTTGCCCTGTCATGCCTCATCCGCACTGCTGGCACCTGATACCCGCATCATCAATCTGCCCCACTCATCATGTGGCAGATCAGGATACAGCAGACGACCTGGATCATCCACAACTGCTGGATACTCCACCACAAACAGCTGCAGCCCTTTTGCAGGAGCAACATTGTATCCGCGCCACAGCCCACCAGCACCTGGATATTAGGAAAAGTTGGGTTGGTACTGCCAACAGGTTAATGTTGTGAGTGGAAATATCAATGCTGGCCTCAGGACAGTGGAAGATTCTTTGTGGCACAATGCTGTGCACATGTGGTGTGTTGCACACAGTATTTGTGATAAACATGCATCAAGTCCAATGAAACGCAACTGTTCGGCTTCAGCGATCAACTGTGCACGCAATATGTTCAGCTTCCAATATGCAAAAAAACACCATGAGACCAAAACAGCCAGAAGTTCACAACTCACCTGGTGGCTGATTGTTGCCAACCTCCAACCGTCTGCTGATGTCTTGTAGGTCCAAGTTACCCTCACCAACAGCCAGCAGAACACCTGTCATGTGCCGCACCTGCTTGTACAGGAACCCAGAGCCTTGTACCTGCAGTACAGTCACAGCAGCAGTGTAATTGAAACTGCGCCGCTAGGCTGTCAGGTGAGCCTGTGAGACAGTCACGGGTGAGGTGTGACAGTCACAGATCTGTGAAAGATTCACTCATGCCTTTTTGTGCGTGTTCGTTTGACCCTTGGCGTAGACGTGACCATATAGAAATATCAGATATGTTAGCATTGATTCTGATGTAGCAGCTGCTTTGGTGCCACCAAGTGGCACAGCTTCTTCCTGGCTGCTGCTGACTTGTGTCAGATCTAACAGTTGGTGGCTTCACTGGGCAGTCAAAAGGTACTGAGACCATGTCACATCCATTGATGTATATGCGCTGCACTGCATGCAGCAGAAAAATAGGCGACAACTGGCCGCCAACACCTGCTGTTCAGTCAGTCACTGGAATGTATCCAACATTCTTCGCACCTCTAGCCTAACTGCTGCTGGCCCATCCTCTAGTATGTCTAATCGCTCCAGGGTTTTGACTGGATTACGCTTGAGTCGTTCCCTGCTCTCGTTACTGAATTGTGTGAAGTCATGCGTGCCAATGAGTAAGTCTGCTCCAGCTCTCATTGCACCTAGGTCCAGAGGGGTTTTGCAGTGATGACTGTAGCGCATGCGCAAGGGATCATGGCATCTGCCTGTATCTAAGAGATAATGGTAAGTCTGCAGACCACCGCAGCAACAGATCTCAATCTAGTCAAAGTAGCGATATAACAGAATATTCAATGATGCGGTGCAGGGCAGATCAATACAATTACACACTATGTATCCACTAGAAGGCCAGTCGAACTTCTGCAGCAGGGAATAAATCATCACAATCTGTTGCAGTATATTGCAGCAAAGGCTTCCATTAAACGTAGCTTCCCTTGTTGCTAGCCATACCTGGTCGCTTCTGGAGGGAAAGCAAGGTGGCACAGGCATAGCACAGGTGTCGAGAACATGGAGCCACTGCAACAGCCGCTGGCCACTGCTGCTTGGGCTGATAACGCCTACTACCTGTCTACTACATAACCAGCATAAACCTCGCAGATTGAACAGGCATTAGAGTCTCTGCTGCCGGGCTGTGTGTAGGAAAGCAACAGACCTCCCAAGTACAAGAGCGATGGACGCCTGTCTGTTGTTTCTAGTTCGCAGTGTACCCACCTTGCGCACTGCCGACACGGTCACATTGAAGTCTGGTGCTGTTGGGCTCATCCAAAGCACTCTAATGTCATGTGGCAGCAAGGAGTTGAGCTTGAAGGGCAGCTTGTCAGCATCTATGCAGCTGCTATTGGTGAAAAACTGCACAACCTGCAATTGGGAGATCACACTTTGTTGCAGGTGCTGCCACATGTGATAGAAAAGCAAAAAAACAATATGGTTGAACATCGTCGAGTCCTTCAGCAGTGTATGTGTCCCGTCACAGTTGGGCACCTTTGAGGCTTGGTGGGCGTGCTGCATGATTGACCCAGCATGTGTTTTTGTAGGACAAGACCAGCGAAACTTCAGCCTGCCCTGGATGACTGTGCTTGACCTATGTCGAGTGTCAGTTCCCAAGCTGCATAGCGAAGCAACATGGGGCTGCTACTAACTAGCTCTTGCCTTGGGCCTTAGAGACACACACCTTCTGCAACCTACCTGCCCCCTTGCATGAACGCCTGCGTCTGTCCTGCCAGCGGCACTCACACCCAAGACGCGTCTGTTCTCCCGCAGTACAGTGCTCAAGGCGCGCTCTATATGGCCTTGAATGGTGGAAGCTTGTGTTTGCAGCTGTAGAGCAGCACACAGCAGCAGCATTTGTGTGTGAGCGACGTATTGCTGTAAGCCAATGGCGCAGTTGAGAGGTGCTTGAGAGACAACAAACAGTTGACAGGAGATTTGCAATCCTGTCACACTGGCAGTCTTACAGCAGAACAGAGGATCCAATGTGGGCAACAGCTGACCAGCAGTAATGCACAAGTCTGCTGGGTACATGCACTGACAGCATAATAGACTTCCTGACCATGTGACGAAACAGGTGGCAGGACTTGTGCAGCAAGGGATACATGACGACCAAAGTTTGATACACATTGCTGGTACTTGCCACACGGGCAGAAGCGCACCTGCCAACCCGAGTATGCTGTGCCATCATAGCTGATTATCATCCTGTAACTGTACCTGCCTAACTCATCAACAGCCTGTGTTCTTTCTGGAACTGCCTCGCCAATGAGCTGGCTGCCATTGCTGTTGGTACCAGTGCTGCTGCTGCTTGTACTATAGCTGTTGCATCCCTTCGAGGCAGATAGCCCTGGTTCTGCTGCAACTGCTGCAGGAGCCATGTCAGCATCTACATGCGCTCTCATCGCAGCGGCAGAAGCGCAGCCCGCGGATTCATCAGATCCTGCTGCTGCTACTCTTGTTGCTGCGGCCCTTCTGCCAGAGTACATGCTATTGCTGCTGCTTCTGCTGCTCCAGATCGGCTCAGCTAGTGTGTTTGCATTCCTTCCTACCATCAGGCAGTCTTGGATTTGCCCTTGTCGTGCTGCCGCTGTTGCGAAATGTGTCGACTTGTTCCTATCGCTGCTGCGGGTCCAGAAGTGCTGCTGCTGCTGACCACTGAACTGGATATGAGGTACAAGCCACTGATGACTAGTACAATGCCCAATGCCCATTTGACCGTGATGTGCTCTGCAAATAGCATATGCCCCAACAGGCCCTGCAGGTAAGCCACAAGAATATCATTACGTGGTCTGACTGGCTGCACATGCAGTAGGTGGCAAGGTCATTGCATTCTCGTAGTGTACACTACTTGTGCGATGCTAAACAGTTACTGCATATGGCGTAGGAAAGGTATCACGACTTGTAGGTGACTGGAGCAAGGTACAGCAGTACAGCAAGTGATACAGGGGGGCGATACTCTGTCAACGAGCGGTACCCTGGCAGTGTCTTTCGTGATCCTTTTGTGCCTCATTGATATGTTTTCTGTGGCCATGGCTGCCGCTGAGAAAAACTCACGGTTGCGGTCATGTTGGCTGCATTGCTGATCACTGTAGCCTGCAGCGAGGGCAGCCTGCGCAGGCTTCGCATGAATAGACCGGTCATGATAGCATTGACGCATACCATCGCGCTGTATGCGGCTGCTTGGCAGCCCAGTTTTCTCCAGCCTGGCCCAAAATACACGCTGCATTCACAGAGCCATACTTCACGTGTGAGAGGGAATCAAACTCACTGCCACGCTCTGTCACAGCGTTGAGATATGATGTACCTGCATATGCTTGCTGATTTGCCAAGCGCAGCTGCAAAAGCTCCCAAGCAGCCCGCCGAAGCTGCTGCGCCCAGAGCAGACATACACACAGACTACTGCATTCGCGTTGGGTCTGATGAGCTCAATCATAACCAAAAGATCCCCTGTCATGTGTCTCTCCTGATGCACTTCTCAGGTGTAGCACGATTGTCACCCATTGCAGTACTGTACTGCTGCCAGAACCCTCTTGGCCCAGTGGGGCATGCTGATGATACCTGGGGCCTGCTGCTCACAGAATGGTGCTCACTTCCAATAATCTACACTGCTCAGCATTGAGCGCTGCAACGGTGACATCCACAGGAGGACAGACAGACTGCAATCCTTGTGCCTGTTATCTGGTGCTCACTTGCTTGAGCACAGTCACAGCATCCATAATTTAGGCCTGATATGATAGTCCACTACATATTGCCTCCGGCATGGGCTTGTGGTGCTGAAGTGGGCTGCCAGCACAGTGTGCTGAAGTCCAGCAACGCTGGCCTGCAAGGCTTGGACCAGCCAGCCAGATGGCTGCATCTGCAGATGTTGGGTTGAATTCAGACTGCAGAAAATGTAGATGTGAGGTGTATTCAGACAGAAGTAAACATACAGTAAATAACCTCACTTGAGTTTGCTTGATCGCTTCCAGATGCCAGCTCCAAGATGTGAAGGGCAGTCGTCATGATCATGATGGCTTATCATGCTGCATCATAATGGCTTATCAGCTGCATCATGCAGGCAAAGTTTACCTCATCATGCTGTTGTGGCAACAGCATCAACTGTTTGCAGCATGCTGCGCAGTCCTTCTGTGATTGCAGTCCTGCTTGGCTGTCACACACATACATCTGCCATAGCACCCCGATTTACAGCATGGCTCTGTCTCTCTTGCCGTAGCTATGCAAATTGGTACAAACTTGCTCAAAAACTCGTAAGTATTCGTCTACAATGCACTACTTGGCTCTTCAACTTGTAAATTTAGGTAATTCTCTTTCTTTTGCACTGCAGTAGCAATGTTGGTTATAAACACAGGTAACTGTACATACACTGCACAGGAAGCAGCATTCTGGAGGAGCTGGCAACAGGAAGCGCTCAAGCAAACTCAAGTGAGGTCGTTTATTGTATATCTTGCCACTGTCTGAAAACACCTTACAGGAAGTTCCTGTACTTGAAAATAAATAGGCTGTGTTGAAGTAGTTGCCCCAACCAACTCTCAAGCTGGGAGCTGACAACCGCATGCAATGGCAACCTATGATTCTTGCCCTTACCGTCAATGCAATACCGTGCTCAGGATCAGCAAACGATCAAACTCTGCTATTTGTAGCAATCAAACCCATGTGCTGTGCAGGGTGCTTACTCATGAGGTGGCAACAGCGCACGCCAACTGGTGCTGACGATTCAAACGCCCCTGGTTGCTACATGTAGCTGATTTGTAGAGTCACCTGCGTGTACACTTCTTTTACATGGGCTGTAGCATGAGAACCTGATCCCACGTGGCAATACAAGGCCACTGCAGCGAGTTCCATCGTCAGTGACAGCTGCATGTGGCTTTGAACGTATACACATGTGTTGTGGTGCGGTCAGTTGGATTGCAGGGCTTGTGCCGGCTCAGATATGCCTAGCACTGCATCGGCGATGGGGCAGATTCCATACACAGGCTTTCACGGTACCATGATTGTCGTAGATCGGCCCCGATGTATCTTGTTTGTATTCATAAAGTACTTGGCCCACCAGCGGCTGTGGACAGAAACATCAAAAACACTAGGGCTAGGAAACGCCTACCGCGCAACTAACCTAGTCAAGGTCAGCAGCTGCTCTACGTGAGCGGGCAATTGCCGTGCGAGTCAAATGTTTCTTTGTCACGTACGGTATTTGGCTTGGTATACAGCTGCAAAGTGCCGCCCAGCGACGACAGCGTGGGGAATCAGCGGAGTGCACGGAATTTTCGTCTTCGCCAAGCAAAGCCGTAGGCGATTCGCTGATCATGGCAATGCTGTGGGAGCTGTGGTTGGTCACTGGCCCGTAATATCCGGCAAGGGCAGCATGCAGTCAGTATCTGCACACCTGCCAACCAAGTCAGTACGCTCTGCGCCAAGAGGCAGCGCCGGGCGTCGTTTTGCACACGCAGAAAACGGTCTCAGCCATTCCAGTGTAACTAAGACCAGAGCAGCACAAAAGCCAGCCAGCTCAGCATCTACAGCAGAGCTGTTACAGGCCTGGCCCAGAGGAGCGGCATCCTGCAGCAATTCACAACGCAATTTGAGGAGAAGGCGGGTTAGGTGCAATATCGCCCAATGGGTGAGTATATTACCTGTTCTATAATCACAAACATTTGTGACAGCAGTAGGTACTTTGTTGAGCACGAAGCATGCTATAGCAAGTTCATGTCCTGCTCAACACCTGCATACCTCAGTGCACCTCAGTTTTAGCATACTCACAGCATAATTTGCCAAACTTCAGCGTGAATCATTCCAATTTGCAAACAGGGTTTGGACCTTGGTACACAGCCGCCATTGCAACACCAGCCTGGTGCTGGCAGTTTGCTCACCCATGTAGGCAGTTCAGGAGACCTGGTGGTGCAGCCAGTTTCAGGTTCGCATGCCCTGTCAGTACTCGTGCAGCAGCCAGTGTATCAGGTCAGTTCATGGAACCAAGCATGGCTCTAGGCCAGGCAGCATACGTGAAGTGGGCATCACAGCATGCATGGCATCTGGCAGCAGATGCTGATGTACCTGGTGCACGTTGCAGCGGCGAGGCAACTAATAACATGTCAAGCAACGGCTTCTCAGCACTCACATGGGAATGTTGCAGCAGTCGAGGTTGACAACGACTGCATCTCATGTTCAGGGCAGTGAGCAGCGGTGCAAACAGATAATCTCTCCACCTCAATGCAGAGCTTGTTCTGTGTGTAACAGGGTGGGCGGTTCAGCCATATACTATGAACAGCCACATCTGCCCCGGGGCATGGATTCTCATCAGTATATGGCTTAACCGCTCTATATATAACAGTATCAGCTTCATGGTCGCCATTCTTCTGGGTATCTAGTTGCCGAAACAGTTGCCAACTGGTTGGCTGCCACACAGCTGTTGATACTAGATACCCAGTATATTACCGCTCTGCTCTGTGCCATTGGTATGGGACTTTCTGCGCCTTACCTGCCCACCTTATCTGCAGGTAGTGATACAGTATAAGGCCTTCAACCGGTCTCTGCATCATGCCCAGAGGGTTTGGGCCCATGTAGGCCATTCTGGCTGGCAGTCAACAGAGGATGTAGAACTGTTCAGAAATCCAGGCGACTACTACTGCTGGACAGGCATCTACAGGCTCCCAACATGCAGGCTGGCCACTCCAGGACATGCCGAAGTGCAGCTGGTGTTCAAGGGGCTGATGCCACAGGGCCATGTGCAGTGGGACAACAATGACGGAAACAATTGGCAGGTGAGCCAAATCTCTCTGCCTGGCTGTGCAGCGGTTACATGTGCACTTGGATGGTGCTGGCAGAGGGATGAACAGGAGTACTGTTGAAGGCTATTGCTCACAGTGGCACGTTGCAGTGTATAGTCAGGCCGGCACCATTCCTGGCCTCTGCAACCAGCACTTGCCGCCACTCAGCACAGCATATCTGGCCGCAGTCATGCTTGCTATTCAAGCTTGGGGCTGACAAATGGCTGCTACTGCTGAATGTTTTGACAGGTGATGGCCGAGCTGTCTTATGACGAAGGGCTCATACTGCCCCCAGATGTGCCCAAAGGTGCTGTGAGTGGCTTACTGCTCCTACTGCAAGCCCTGAAGATACAAGGGCACTTGACTGTTCAACAGGAAGAGCTGCTGAGACACTTAGCTTGCCAGAACGACACCCGCCTCCTGCGGGCATACGACACGGTGCGCATGATGCACAGCTCATGCACCTTGTGAGGGCCGCCAGTCACCTGTTTGATGCTCAGCAGCACTCACTATGCTGCTTTGTGGGTGTGGGGGGTCACCCCATGACATGACCTGGGAGTTTCGTTGCTGCTCTGTTGCGTCCTGCAGGTACGCAACTGGTCTGATGATGCAGCAGCCGCCGGCCTGCTGCTGTCTCAAACGAATTTCACAAAGCGGCTGGGAGTTCATGTGGTCCACGTGGCCAGTGAGATGGTGCCAATAGCAAAGGTGGGCATGCGCATGTGATACTTATATAGGTTGCACAGACAGGCTCTTAGCGGTTGACCGCGCTTTTGCAGTGTAGCCAAGATGGTGACCTCTCATGGCCTTTAATGGGCCTGACAGTGACCATAAAATAAGAGATGCCCATGTCTGCTGGCTGCGTGCTTCTTCCAATGAGCAGTCAGTGCAATGGCTCTGCCTAGTGTCCAAAACCTTGAGTGTTCTAGCACCCCTGCACAAGAATTCCAGGCACTCCGCTGCTGCTACTGATGATGATGATGATGATGATGGTGGTGGTGGTGTAGGTTGGAGGTTTAGGTGATGTGGTGACCAGCCTTGCTAAAGCCCATCAGGCGAGCGGCACTCTGGTGGAAGTCATCGTGCCGAAGTATGACTGTATTAATTACAGGTGGGCCCCTGGATGAGTTCTGTACTTGGCTCCTGCAGTGACCTGATGCCGCATCTGCTGCTTTTAGGCTGGTATGTATATGCAGGGGGTTCTCACTGCTGTTGGCAAGAAGCCCCAAGGAGCAGCGCATTGCTGTATGACTTGAGATCAGCAGCTGTCTTGTATCATGGTTATGAGCAGATGGATGTCTTGCCACAGTTGCATCAATTGGCCAAAGGCCACCATCAACTCGTCACGTGCTTCTGTCAGGAGCCACGGCAGCTTAAAGCATTGAGACACCTGCCCTGACCAGCGCTGAAAGTTGCGCCCAAGGCACAGTATGTGGTGCTAGTCATGACCTGTACCTCACATGTTGCCAGCAAGTGTGCCTGAACGCGCTGTGCCCTGCTGTCACTGTTACGCCGCTGCAGTGCCATAGAGTACCTACGGCAGCTTGTGTCATTCCCTGTCGCCTGGGATGGCGAGGTCATCAACACACGTGCTTGGTGTGGTGTAGTAGAAGGGCTGCCAGTATACATGTTGGAGCCAGAACAACCAGCACCATTCTTCTGGAGGGGAAAGTTCTATGGCGAGGTGGGTAAGGTTGTCTCATCTAGGCTCCATGCACTGACTTATGCGTTTTTTACCAGGGCTGATCCCTCTGTGATCAGGTTGACTGGCTGTAGCTCCATCGACTGGCACTTTCAGTAGTGCCCTGGCAAAAGCTACGCACCTTCCAGGCAGCTACGACAACTGGGAGCTGCAGCTTTCAAGACTGTGAATCCAGGACTCACACAGCAGCATTCTGTGATACAGCACAGTCACGCTGGGCTGCTTGCAGTGGTGTCATGGATGATGTCTAGTTGATCACTTGCCAGAGGTGTGATGGTTACCTTGAGCTGTGCAGATGAGTGGATTGTTGTTCTGCTGCTCCTTGCAGGCTGACGACATTGAACGCTTCATGTTCTTCAGTCGAGCGGCTCTGGAGTTTATGCTGATGGTGAACAAGCAGCCTGATGTGGTACACCTACACGACTGGCAGAGCGCAGCAGTGGTAAGAATTCATGGCTGACTTTGGCTTTACTGAGCTGTACAATTGTGCCTAGCAACAAGAAGCGCAGCTGGCGCTCTCCCCAATCGCATGCAGGCCTTTGTGACAAGCTGCAGCAAACTATCCTGTGCACTAGGAGTTTTGGCTGCGCATTGGGAGCTTTTGGGGCTCACAGGCAACTTGTCAAATCCTGCAGCTGGAATCAACACCAACAGGGCAACAGGGTATGATTGGGGGCCTGCATGAATGGCACCTCACCTAGTCACTGCAGTTGCCGCTGCGGTGATCTTTGGGCACCTAGCGGCCACCATTTTCAGCTGCCAGTCTCCTCTTTCCTGCAGGCACCACTCCTCGACCAGGAGTACAGAGCCAGAGGGCTCAAGCGCACTCGCTCCCTGCTCACTATCCACAACATCGCCTTCCAGGGGTGGATGAGCCCAGATATGCTGGAGAAGATCGGTTTAGACCCTGAAGCCATGGCACAACCCCACCTCATGCTGGATGACAGTCGGCCAGGGTTTAGGGGCCATGACGTGGCGCTGTTGAGGGGTGGTGTTGTGTTTGCAGACAAGGTCACCACTGTATCCCCCACATATGCTTGTGAGGTTTACAAACCAGAGTTTGGGTTTGGAATGCAGGTGAGTTTGTGCCAGAGCAACAGCTGGCTGCCAGACTGCACAGCAGTGGCAGGTTGGCTGTATTGAGCATCTGGTCAGCAAGCGGCAGCATGTCCAACTTCGCCTGGGCCTGCAGATGACATTTCAGCCAGTTGGTCATGTTGCCGTGCGGCAGTGGCTTGCAGCTACCTGGCTAGTGCTGCAGGACCACTTGGCATCCCTTCCTCCACAGATCAATCCATCCATCGATCTACAGCTGCTGTCTTGAAAGAAACGAACAATCCATTGCGCAGAGGGGGCGAGGTGTGTGTGGCGATGGTGGACCACACCCATTGTTGGGTACCTGTAGGAAGCACCCAGCAGCCTCTGTGCTTGCACCTCAATATCCTGTTGCTTGCTGCCCCCTCACTTGATGCTGTGCAGTCGGTGCTATCGCGGCATTCTGAGAAGTTCACGGGTGTTCTGAATGGCATAGACCAGCACATGTGGAATCCAGTAGATGACCCTCTGCTGCCGCCGTTTGGCCACTATCACGCCAGTGACACAAGGGGCAAGGAGGTCTGTAAGCAGGCACTGCTGGCTGACCTGGGACTTCCTTATGCAAATCCTGCAGAAAGGGAAGGTGGGCAACAACCAGCATATTCTGGTGCAGGGTGCTGTGCCAGGGGGGCTGTTACAGCAACTACATTGGCACCTTTTCCAAGCAGGCAACAGCAGTGAGTGTGGTGGCTTAAGCTGTCACTGAAGGTTGTGCTCCAACAGGTAGCAAGGGATGTTTGTTGGTTCTGCAATGAGCCATGAGCTGTGAGTGTTGCAGGGTGCTTGTCTCTGGCTCTGAACGGGTGGTTTCTCCTGCTGCAAAAGTCAGGCGGCTGTTCTCAGAAGCTCAACTACCATCACATCATGTTCCTGCCTTGCAGGTGGTGTGGGACGGCCTGTAGTGGCCATTGTCAGCAGACTGACTCAGCAGAAGGGTCTTCCGCTGATGTGGCATGCCATGAAGGTACGCACTCTGGGCCTAGATTGAACTGCTGACTCCTGCTGTCTCCACAGGTCACAGACTCAATGTGACCTCATGTTCAGTTTTCATGTTGCAATGGCTGTGTTCCCTGCTGGTAGGAAGGAGCACAGCATGGCTGTTTGAACCAGTCATTCCTGGATATTCCCTTAAATAGGCATGGCTGATGTATGTATGTACTCTGTGCAGGTTGCCGTGTCCCGTGGGGCCCAGCTGGTGGTGCTCGGCAGTGCAAGTGAACCCGAGGTTCAGGCGCAGTTTGAGGCACTGGCAGCTGAATACAGCAAGGGCGGCGATGCGAGGCTTGTGCTCAGATATGATGAGGGTTTGGCACACAGGTGCGACACCACATCAGCTGATTGCAACAGCTGCCAGGCCAGTTCTTTGATCACCATTGGCATGTATACCTGAAATAGGGTTGCTGAACACTGCATCTGCAGCAATGGGCGGTATGACTACATCCTGCCTCAACAGCCTACCAACACCTCAGACATCACTCTCACTGTGTCAGTGAACCTGGAAGGGTTTAGCAAGGTTCTACTGTGTACACAGGCTCTACTATACACAGGTTCTACTATAGACAGGCCCTACTATACACAGGCCAACCTAGACTCAACACACTGACATCAGTGTGGCCCTATTGTTTCTTGCAGGATCTATGCTGGTGCTGATATCATCCTTATACCCTCCTTTTTTGAGCCCTGCGGTCTCACTCAGCTGATTGCCCTGAGGTATGGCACCATTCCAGTGGTGCATGCCACAGGAGGACTGGCAGATACGGTAAGAGGCAGGCAGGCAGGCAGGCAGGCAGGCAAATGTGATCAGAATGCATCATCAGTGTTCCTCTGACTGACTGACCTACGCACGGCGCTTTCATTGCAGCACTGGCGCATGTTGAGGGAGGGAAGCGTGTGTGACGGGGTTTCTTAGCGTCTTCACGCTCCGCACCATCCCTTTCCGCTCTCAAGACGATGGAAAGGATGTGCCCTTTGTGCAAGTGTATTCCACATAGACCATCATGGCAGCTTTCAAGCTGCAGTGTTGCAGTATCCTCAGCCTCAGAGATGCTGCCTTGTTCACATACCTCCAGGGCTCTATCGCTTTTGATCATTGTCCTGCGCCTGTCCTCTTGCGCAGGTGCGTGATGTGAGCAATACCAGTGTACCAGAAGTGGACAGAAATGGGTTTGTCTTCCAGTAAGTGGCGGTGTTTTATATTGTCAAATGTATATTGCTCTTTTTACTCATTCAGCAGAGGTTCTCCCTGAGCCTTGTTACAGTGTACATGCAACACAGGCAGATGCATTCTGGCTGCCAGTAACAGACATGCAGCAAAGGCTACCCACTTCCTGACCACCATTGAGCAGCTGTGCCTGATCTACACACAGAGAACTTGAAGTCTTGCTCACAGTCAATATTCCATTTGCAAAGCTGCCTGCAGACATCGGCTGCAGCAACTTCTGCCATCTGCCCTCAAATCATCACTAGTAGCGATGTATGGTAGCACTTTGCTGAGCCCACCGAGTCTAACAGCCTTTAATGTCTGCTGCATTTGCCAAACAGTGGCAAAGAAGAGTGGGAGGTTGAACAGGCAATGCACCGTGCCCTGGATGCTTACCAGAATGGCAACCACTGGTGGCGAACTGAGCTGGTGCCCCGCGCCATGAGGCAAGACTGGTCATGGAGCAGAAGCGCCCAGACGTATCTGGACATTTACAGGAGCACGATGCAGTAGTGTCCACTTCTGGGCCACTTCTGGTATCATCATCAACTTCCATTTTATCTGCCCAAGGTGCTTGTTGGCCTTCTGCTGAGAGGTGCATGGTGAATCTTGAACTTGGATGAGCAGGGTATTCTGGCTTTGGCCAAATCTTGGCTGGTGGGGTCAGGTGCCAGAGAGTGGTGTGATCTTTCAGTTGGGATGCAAATTCATTGGGTAGTTGGTTGCTAGGTCGTCGTTGCTGATGTGCTAGCATGTAGTGTGAGAGCTTGAATGTTGCTGTACGCCGGGTCTAATATTCTGGTGAGTGCAGAGGTTCAGAAAACCTGTACAACATAGTGCATCGAGAGTGATACGCAGCATAGGACAGTTGCCAGTAGTTTAGGGCAGTGCTTCGTCGGAGTTTGTTGTATTATAATCCTTCACTTGGAGATGTTGCATGATGCTGCACCAGCAGCTATGAAGAAGTTGATTTGGCTCCAGCTGTCACATTCAATTGCCATATGGCATGCATGCAGCAGCAAGTGTTGTGTATGGTCACTCATGCAACACTGCTGGTTATCAAGTGGCTGCTAGTGCTCCACTTGTGGCCAGTAACATGCTGTGAAAATATATGTAGCACCCCCATCATGAAGATTGCCAGTTGCAATCAGAGCATCACATCCTACTTCGTCTGTGTTCCGCATGTCTGTCCATCTCTCTCACCACATGGTCATTGTCTGGAGTTAAACAGCCAGCTTGGTAGGTTGATATGTGGGATGTGTGCAAGTGTTGTGGCAGTGGTCAGTAGTGCTGCTGTTGTGCAGGCCGGCAGCAGCCCCATCCCATCAGGCACTCCTAAACTTCAGCGCAAGCTCTGAAAGGCCCTTCCTGTGGTGCATTTTTGTAGGCTTCAGTTGCCATCAGGAGGAAGATTGTGGGCAGAAAGTGGGTTGGCTCGTGTGACGATGTTACAAAGCAAGTGCTGATTATGCTTGCTCAGCCATGCACTGCATAGCCTATGCAGTTTAGTGAATATGCATCCTAGTGGGATAAATCTGTGGGTGCCAACAGGTTGTGTTTGTTAGAAATGGTAGTACTAGTAGTAGTAGTAGAAGTTGATATGACAGTCTTCTGCATACTACATTCAAACTGCAGAGGTTTTGTTGTATAAAAGTGAATACTTTCGTGCAAAAATCACTGTAAGGTTCGAGAAGGCAACGTCTATGGCTCCAGCCGAAACAAATTGCCATTGTATGTGCAGAAGACCTCCTGCGTGGAGTTGCAGGCTTCAGGGAGCAAGATCACAGGCCCAGCTACCTTTACAGAATCCAATGCAAGAAGGTGCTGTCAAGGCTCCTATGAAAGTATCTCCATATCTAATGAAGTTGTAACCTAATGGTCATAGAGGGGTTCCTTGAGGGTGTCGGATGGTTGCCACTGTCACAGGCGATTGCCCAAAATACAGGACAGTTGGTCAGACGAGCCTCGTCAGTGCTGCTTCTAAGTCTAGTAGAATACCCATCAAGCATTATATCTGCAGAGCTTAGGTTTCATTACATCCACATGTACGCAATGGTTAAACAGCCAATGCTGCGTTGGCCACTTGCCGATGGCAGTGCACTTTCTGCAGGACTGACATGTTACACAGAATGCGGTGGTGCTTCTTATCTCAGGACGCTCGGTCAGCACCCCCCCTCGCAACCCTGTGGTGCTAACCCGCTTTCTCCTCCTTTTTACAGGTAATGATGTGACGTGGAAGGACAGCTCGGTGGACAGCCGGACAGCCGAGGCAGGCACAAGCATCACAGCCGAGGCAGGCACAAGCATCACACTCGGGTGGCGCCCCCACGCATGTCAGTGCATTTGCCATTGCATCTCAACTTGTTGCATGGCTCAATTTGTTTTACTTTCATTCTTGTCTCATCTGCTCGCCCCCCAAACACCATAGGGGGGCCTACCGGGTGTTACCGCTGCTTCTTGCCGGCCCTCTGTTGCTGCTGCTGCCTTCTAGGGTCAGCCTCAAGTCTGTCCATTGGCCTGTTTCCCTGTGATACTCGCTTCGCTGCCACTCCCAAACAGTACAGACCTACACCACCAACAGCACTTGCTGATGCAAACAGCAGCTGCCACTTGAGCTTGCTGGCAACAACAGCATATGGAGCTAGGTCTGTAGTCAGATCTGGGTATCTAAGAAGCATCGCTATGATCAGACTGTTTTCGATCGAGTCTGCCATGGCTGCTGCCCAGGGTAAAAGGTTTGCTAGCTTCAGGAACTCAAAGGGTGACACTGACGTGCCCAGACTCAACATCATGGACAGCACGGCTGCATAACTCCCCATGAACACTGCTAAATCCAGGGCTTCAAAGTAAGTGTACCATCGACGACCCTCAGGGCCGTATTTACTGCAGCAGAAGTAATGCATTGCACACTGGTGAGGCAAAAGTGCTGTCAGGCAAACATATGGTCAGGTGATGTCACCAACAGCAGTTGTCTGACCAGTGCTACCCAGAAATGTTGCTTACAACAGACATGACATGTTTCAGCCCATTTTGGGTCATTATTCCCAGTCACTGCTTCAGCTGCTGCTCAATGCTGTGCTCACAGCATGCTAGCGCAGTAATCCGCCACTTGCGAGGATGCTATGCTGAGTGCACCTGCAGTGGGCTGTGGGTTGTTGCTGAAGCCGCTGCATTGAACCATCATGCTGTGTCACTAGGTGTCAGCTTACCTAAGCAGTGAGCTTACGTCCTCTGCAGTGTACCCCTGCTGTCGCAAGTCTAGGGGGAGCTCGTTGGTTGATGCAACCTGCTGCAACTTCTGCTGTAACAGCATGAGGCCCACATTGCTGAGGCAAAACATCGCTAAAGCAAACATAAAACATTTCCCGTCGGTTTTCTTGCGAAGCCATCGAGACAGAGCGAACAGCATGGTGTGTAAAGGATACCGCAGAAGATTATCACAGACTTGAGAGAGCTGAGAACAGATGCTGCAACAGAAGTCACGCCTAGCCAAGATCTATTGTGCTCGATCAACAGCACCCCGTACGGCACCCCGTACTGGATCCGCTTCAACAGTAGCGGATTCCTCCCAACTTGAAACCAGGTACATGGAAGTATTGCATAAAGCCAAAATCACATATATCTGTTCAATCAGCGATCTTTCTGCACCAGATAGGCTTCAACGGCTGTTAAGTCACGTATCAAAGTGCCGATTCAGGACAAGGAGTTACACCCCACAATACAACTCAAATACCTGGCTCACTGGCCATACACAAGCTTATGTTGAACGTAAGATACTGGTTTTATGCTTCAAACAAGGTACAGCACCCACTCACACCAACAAACGGACTGGGTCACGTCACCAACCAGTAGTGAGCTATGCAGTGTCCGAGAAGCATAAGCCCCGCGCGCTGCGCATCCCCCCCAAGACTTTGTGTTACACAAGTAAGTTAATGCACAGTATGCCCCCGCTGCGTTCCCTCTGCGGACATGCCGGTGGCGCGCAATCTGAATTTACTTCATCACCTTGCGGTTACTAGCGCATCAGCCAACTATACTCTATTATAAATGTTTATTGCTTTCTCCTGCAGGGGGCTCGTTTGGCCTCTGCTACCACTGAACAAGGAGTGATGGGCCCTCAGCTGACAACACACACAAACGCAAGTCCCGCTGCCAGCGACCATCACCAGCGACATGCGTACATTGGGTCTCAACCCCATACAATTTACTGGGAAGAGGAGCTGCAAAGGCTGCGGGATTTTCATGCAAGGCCATCCAGGTTCCTGAGAGAGGCCAAAATGCAGCAGACCATCGCTGCTGGCTCTGCTGGCTGCCATGGCGGTATCCACTCAGGCACTGGTGTTAGTCATAGCGCCACCCTAGTACGCTAGTTGCTTCAGATAGTTTAGAACAGGCTGTGGCACATTTCTGATGCCTGACTTTGCGCATACTGTGACATGTTGGCGTAATTGCCTGCATGCTTGCAGGGCATGTTACGCTGTATAACACTGTCTGCTGTTCACTCTGGGGCCCTGCAAGATTGGGCTCTCAAGCCAGCATCAATTTGATTGACTGAGTATGATGGCACTGTTTCCCTTGTGACACTGACACATTGCATTACTGAATACTTCTAAATAATAAATAAAGTTATCACTGATGCATTGGATGCATTACAAGGCTATGCCATTTGCACTGTGAGCCATCATGGTTTGTCATGCGGCATGGCCAATGCACACCATGGATGATGGCTGCACACTGACAGAGGTGCACATGTTTGGCATGTGATTGTGAGCTTTCATACGTTATTCGTTTAGTTTCATGCCATTATCTTTTGTACCTTTGTATCGATGCCTTATCAAGGCACTCTTCATGCAATGGAGGCAGTGCCAACCATGCTCTAGAGCTTTCTGGGCACCATGATCCATAACGATGCCTGGCAGTGCACACCCAGTGGCATGTCTGGGGCAGGGCCTGCTCACATGCCAACTTGCAAGTTGCTACTCGGCAGTCTCATCCTGTTGCAGTCACTGCAGAGTCTACAATGACAAATTAGTGTCTGTGCTGTTCCTGTATGAACCTGCATACTATGTGTGCTGAGGCTGTGCATTCCACATCACATGTGGTTCTCCTGTTCAGAGACTCTTCAGGTCCAAATCTGGTTTCAACCAGTCAGCAGCCTTCTACATCAGTTCTAGGAATGCCTTGTCAGAAGGAACTCAGCGCATGCGCTTCTTTTGTGGTGACCACAGTAACTGTCAGGATCATAACATGGCATGGCATGACGCAGTTT
The DNA here is from genome assembly GCA_018290735.1 of Coelastrella sp. MACC-549. Classification (NCBI taxonomy): domain Eukaryota; kingdom Viridiplantae; phylum Chlorophyta; class Chlorophyceae; order Sphaeropleales; family Scenedesmaceae; genus Coelastrella; species Coelastrella sp. MACC-549. The sequence continues at coordinate 37,600 of JABEVS010000041.1, forward strand.
GCACTTACCTGATCACTTCCAATCAACATGATCACTCCCAGGGCCTATATATATAGGCTATTTTGGTTGCAGCGCCCTCAGGGCTTCAGGGCCTGCCGCAGCGGCTGTGATTCTGCAGCCACAGGTTATCATTGAGCGCACGGGTATTTGCATATTTTGCGCTGTGTCACAACTGTTATAGTAATTTGGGGCTGGTCAGCTCCACCAGGGCCTGAAGGCTTTGGGCAAGTCACTTGGCAACCTTTGGATTATATTGTGTTGAGGCATGGTTGCCATGATCATGTATATGACCATATATGGCTGTGAACAGGCATAGTCAACTGCAGGCCCTGCAGGCTCAAGCTTGAGGCTTGTGGCATGTGCGTTGTGACGCAGGGCTGATGCTTCAACAATCTAGTGTTTAACTCTCTCAAGTTGAGATGCATACTCTGAAAGAAAATGCTTGCACTGTTGGCGGCCAGCTCAGGGCCGGGATGTTCTTGGAGCCTGACAGGCTGTGTAGTGCACCTGGCGGGTCTTGCCCACTGATGCTCATATTGCGTATATTATGTGACCCTCATCAGGGGGATCATGATGGTCATACAAGAGGATGCCGAGCCGGAATACGACGTTCTTATGATGCTTGAGAATTTGCCGCTAACTTTACAATTGGTAACTGTAACGGGATACTCTTCTGTGGCATTGGCCCAGGCTGGAACACGTGCACACGTGCGCTTCTACCTCTTGAGTTGTGCAATAGAGCACAATGTAGAGATCCGTAGGACCTTGAGTGCACATGGCAATCACTGACAGCGTCCTGAAGCATGCATGCAGACGTTGAAAGCCATATCCGCCAAGTCAAAGCAGCTACAAGCTAGCCAAATATGCCTTCAACTGCCTGTTCAGCAGGTCTACAGAATTCAAGCTTTCATCATACACCTCAGCGCCAATGGGCAACTTTCCACCAGCAGCACTCTCCCCGCCACCTGCCAGTGCCAATACTAGCCGCACTTTTGAGATGATCTCGTCACTGCCAGAACACACATCGCGCATTTTGCCTGCGAAGAACTGCAGGTCTGATATGCTGCCAAGCTTTGCTGCTGCATCAGGTCCTGGGCTTGGCAGCAGCTGATCTGAGACGCCAAGGCCTCCTACACCTGCTGATGTGTTATCATCTGCCATGCTGTCGTCCTCCTGTACTGCCATTGTTGCAGCTGTGTCTGGACGGGGCAAGCACTGCATGGGAGCACAGTGGGGCAGTGCCACCACAAGGAACAATGTCAACTGAGTGATGTAGAGCTGTACTTTAGCTGATATCTTGGGCTGCACCCATCTCTGAGTTGCAGCAGCAACAATACTCTGTGTTGACATACTTTGACAGCTATTTGGCAGTGTTAGAGGCACTCAGCTGAGGGAATCACACAATACATCACGTTCATCTGATCTCACGCCAGCTAACATTGCACCTTACCTGCACAAAGTGCAGCAGCACAATAGCCAAGCACTGCTCAAGGAGGTGTAGTTGCTTGCCCAGTTGCTGAAGCACTCCAGTGGCACCACGAGCAGCACATTGCCTTGCCAACCGCCGAGCAGCTGCAGGATCCAAGCCCCCAAAACCACTTGCCCCACCAGCAGCAGCAACTGCAGCCTGCCCGGGCCTCATATTCATAGCAGCATCTCCTGCTAACACCAACTCTAGTGAGTTGCCGCTGCCAGCTGCTGCTGCTTCTTGTGGCTGAGCGCCAGGGTTTAGGGTAGGGTTTAGCGCTGCAAGCCCTGGTCCCCAGTCTGTCAGTTTCTGGGCCACTGCTGCATTGGAAGTTAAGGAGTCAGGGGTTTGCAGGAAGTTCAGCAGGTCCTCAAGATCCTCAGTGAGTGCCAAGGTGTCTTGCACTGATTGATCAGCTGTGTCCCTGATCAGCAACAGCGTGGGACGACCCATGGCATCAACAGTAGTCTGCGCGTGACACAGGACAAGAAACAGACCACTGTGTTACTGAGATTTGAGCATGCCACTGGACTGAGAGTCTGCGCATGCCAAGTTATGCAAGAACTTGAACGTTGGGGTTCCCAGCAGTATAAGAGGTGCACGCTGGCCATACACAGTTGAACGATTCACAGGCCATTTCCGACATTCAGGAGGAGAGTACAGGACTGTGCACAGAGGCAATTTTGGATACCAGGTGCAGCCTGAGAGCCTTCTTGGATTGTTGGACATGAGCCTGCAGAGTCAGCTCGAGTCCAACAATCTAAGAAGGCTCTCAGGCTGCATCTGGTATCCAGAACAGCTTGTCACACAACCGCAGACCCAGCTCAGCTACATTCCTGCAAGTGGCTGCTACTGCATCATCCTTGTCACGCTGTGTGCTGCATGACCTACCTGTGCCTGGTGACCGACACATGCCAACAGCTCCTGACTGAAGCCACCAGCACCAACAGTACCTAACGCCGCAGGGGTCACGGCATCTTTCAGGCACCTCGCCAAAGCACATCTGAGCTGCAGCAGCTGATTCCTGCGGCGATCAAGGCTGGCACGGGACGGGCCACTGCCGTCTGCACCGGCAGCATGGAGCGGTGCCTGCAGTGTGGGGGAAGTATGGAGTCATATGCAGTTGAAGGGTACATCACCTCAGGCAGGTGTAATGTGTGCCTGGCGCTACTATTCGCTTTGAGAGCCTGCACATATTCAAAGTTGTTGTCTGCAGTCGCTGTTTGCGGCATTATGCATGAAGCACGATGCTTGTGACAGTAACACTGAAGAGCGACTCACCACAATGCTGCTGACCATCCTACCCTCCTTTCTGTCGTGGCCAGCAAGTACCAACCACAGCCGCCACAGGTCCCGTCTGAGTCCTGCGAGGGCGCCAGCACGAGCTGCAACAGCATTAGGCAGCAGCGACACCAACCCAACAGCTAGCGCTGCCATCTCCAGTTCTTCATCCCCAGGTGCCCACACCGCTGTTGCGGAGCTTGCTGCTTCCTGCAGGATCCTGGCCAGCATGTCAAGGTGTGCTGCTGCGAAGTTTGTGGCTTGTTCTGCCAAGCCGCTGCTTCCGGGAGTTCCTGCTAGTAGGGTGAGGACCAGACGCAACACTGGACTGATCAGATGCACCAGCCGGTACCTGCATCCCATGTAGAAGCCTACCTCAGCTGCTGCATCAAACAGCAAATCACCATTGACTCTTGAGCTTGATGAGGGGCTGTAGATAAAGTTGGTGGTCAACACATGCTGCTAGACGGCGCTGCCGGCAGGTAGTGGTTCCGTATTTTTCCATAACAAGCACTTCACTCAGAAGGGAGCAATGGGCCTGCCGCCAAGAGACGTGCGGCGGACCTTCCTTTGTCATACTTCTGCTGAACTCACCTCAAAGATCCACTTTTCTTCAAACGCTGATGGCTGCTGGGTTGTTCAGGTGTGTAATCAAGTGCTTTGCAGGCTGTCAGCAAGGGCAGGGCCCCCGTGTCAGCCACAGCTTTGGTGCTGCCTTTGCGGGAAGATGGGCCGCCAGCAGATGCCAGGGATAGCAGCAGGGACAGCTGGGCCTCCAGCACCAGCAAAGCAGCCTGCAGGCACAGCAAAGTAGAGGAAACATACGGTATGCCTTTACTCGGCAGGTACTGCTTCAGCTGTGATGTACAGAACTGCAATGTCAGCATCAGCACATCACTGACGATGCTGGTGCTACTGCGTGGCATGACATGCAATCTGGAGCGGCAATGAACAGTTCTGAACAGCAGGGTACAACAGCATCCTGCAGCAGGGCTGCAGATAGAGCCATACCTGGGATTTGTGAGCCGGTTGCAGCAATATGTGTGGTGCATGCGTTGCCACACTTTCCAGCAACCCCCTAGGTATATTCGCCCTGTGCAGTGCATCTGCTAGCACTGTAGAAGCTGGATCAGCAGCTATCAGCGCTGACAGCAAATGAAGCGCAACTGCTTGCCCAGAACCACCCCTCTCTGGTGGCTGCAGAACGTCTCCTTGCATTATCTTTACCAGATCTTTGATAGCACCTCTCAGGACGTGGCTATTGACTTCTTCTAGCTGCCGTTGCAGTGCATCCAGCTGTGCAGCACTTGTGCCTGGTCCAGCACCTGCTAAGAGAGATGCTAGCACCAACGGGGGGCAGTCACCCAGTTTGCTGCCACGACAGAAATGGAGATACTGCAAGAGTGCTACATACATCTCATAACGGAGGCCCTTGAGCCCTTCTGACCTCTGTAGGCACTCTATCATGACATCAAGCAGCGGCTTACATCGTACTGGCAGCCGGACCTGCGGCAAAAGCAGCCAATGGGATCCGTCTGTTGTTACTGCACTCTAAAGTCAAGGTGGGCTTCTAAAAGGCTGCAGCCAGTGTGGTGCCTAGCAACACATCTCCATGCACCATCAACTGGGCCGACAACCTCAACCATTTGCAGCTCCACCCCTGCAGAAGCATCCGAAATCTGCCTCTGGATGTTGCTGCCGGTCTTTTAGCTTTTAAATCGCAGCAGCAGCAAAGTTATGGTGAGCCTCACCTGGCTTAGCGGGTCTCCTGGCAGCCCTAGGCTCAAACTGCTGCTGGCGAGTTCCTGCAATTTGCTCAACAGCACCCTGCAACACCCAGCGAGCGTCTCTGCAAGCTGTCCCGATTGTTGATCTGCTAGGTCCTTGACAAAACCCAGGATGCCAAGTAGGCAAGAATGCAGCAGTTCTGGGCCACAGCCAGGTGCTGTCTTTGTGTTGATCAGAGTGTATGTCTTGGTGAAAGCGATCTCCATCGCATTCACCCAGGCCTCTACTGCTGCACGCTGAGCACCTGCAAGGACAACCAGAGGCATGCTGCAGTGATTTATATAGCCTCACAACTATGGGCAAAGAGTGCACAAAACCTGTATTGTCTCAGAGTGGAGGCACACTACAAACACACTACTGGCAAGTATCTGCAGAAGCCAGGGGCTGAGGGAGTCAGATCCCTCAGTTGCTTGACGCTCGTCAGGGGGGTGTGCTGGTCTCACCTGCAATCAAGGCATGTGCATTGACCTGCTGCGCATATCTGAAAGCTGCTGCAACTGCATCTCTTGCCAGCTTTTCTGCTGGACCTCCTCGAGTTCCTGCTTTGTTCACATACTCCTCAAAGCGCTCGTGCAGCAGCCGCTGCAGGACCTGCAGACAGTTGCATTTGCGCAGTGTGAGGTCAGTTCATGCCTGATGGACGATTCATCCCTGTCCCACCACATAGCTAATGTCAGGGCTTCTTGGTATTGCAAATGTCACGAACACCATCGACCCAAGCACAGCACAGGTCAAGCACTGAATGCAGCTTGAATGCCTGGTGCGTTTGTTGCACTTGCTGATTGCTTCTTACTGTGAAGTCAAACACTGGTTGACCGTGGTCATCTTGAGTTACAACGCCGCACGCTTCCATAACTGCAGGCTGCGTCAGCAGCTTGTCAATGCTGATATCATCAACTGTCATGTCATTTTGCAGCTGCTGCAGTTCTGCTGGAATGTCCCTAAGAGATGGCTCCTGAATCGCTATGTTGCAAATGTGCTGCAGCGCCAGTAGAGCGGGTGGGGCTGACGCGCTGCCATAAGAGTTGATACCAGCAGCTGGATCGACCCCTGGACCAAAGCTTGATCCGCCATTTGGCTGTGGTGGGTTGAACCCTATGCCCTCAACAGTGGACACGGCCCTGGCATAGTCAAGCAATACAGCTAGAAGGGGCTCCACCATGATGCTCTGCTCGCAGCGCAGAAGCGCCAGAGCGAATAAGCGCATGACATAGCCACGCTGATGCATTGATGCCACCTGCAAGTGCAAGCAAAGAAGCCGCTTCAGTTGCCAAACTTTGTGCTATGGTTAAGATGAGAGGAAAAATGACAAACCACTCCTGCACTGCACAACTGAATCCTATTGACCAGGGACCCAAGGCTCAAAACACACTACAACTGACCGTCTCTAGTGCATGTCCAACTTTCCTGCAAGACCATGCAGAATGGTGAACAAGCCCATAGATAGCCGAAGTCACGACCATCTCCTGTCCACTGTGCAAAACACAGGCAGCGTCTTCAAGATGGAGTGCTTTATGACAGAGGCACACTAGTGTGCAAGGCTTTCAGATCAATGATCATGCCTGGGCACTTCTCTATTTGCCACAGTTCCAGCCAACCTGTGCATGCACTGATGGAGAGCTGCCATCTGCGGCAGTTCCTGCAGGTAATGGCTCCAGCAACACTCCGACTAGGCCAGGAAGCAGCTTTCCAGTAGATTCTTGGGGATGCAGCAGTCTGAACACTGGTTCACAGGTCAGTGGCGCTGCTGCTACTGTCTGCAGCAGCTGCAGGCACTTTGCATACAGGACCGGCTTGGTGACCTGCAGCGTTGTGGCCTGCAGGAGATGGCAGATCAATAGTTTTGTTTTCGGCAGACATGGAGAAAATTTAGGGATGTCAGTGCTCCTGCAGCCTGCTTGTTATGCAGGCAAGGTGATGGTGAGTTGCGCTACATACAGAGGGCTTCAGATGAATTACTTGATCGGTTATCAGCTGCTGAAGAGTTTCTGCGATGACAAGCTGCCTCACTCCTGCTGTGCGTAACATGCCCATGACAGCCGCAAGCACAGAATATGCCCTGGCTGCTGTCATGACCCATGTGCACAGCCATTCAATTGCGCACTTCCATGTGGATGCACAGGTGGCAGAGCACCAACATACCTGCAGAGCCCTCAGCAGTACCGTCATGCAGGTGAAATCCTCCAGCTGCAATGTCCGGTTGTGCCAGTCCTGCGGGGCTGATGTGGTGTCAAAGCCCAGCAGCAAGTGACCCAAGGCCGGGGCAGGGCAGTTGTTGAGGGTGCCCAAGATCACGTCTAGCAGCATCTCTGCCCTACTGTCTGAAGTGTTGCTGCCTGCAACTGCAGTAACAAACATTTTTGGGTTGATGAATTTGGTAGATAGATAAGATAATGTGCAGGTGTGGCAGGAAGCAGTATTGTTCCCAGGCAGCTGAGTTGCAGGAAGCTTGATAATGCCCTGAGAGCAGCCAGCGCTATGCCTATAAAAACCAAACGTGCACAGTCTGAGCCTGGACTGAGCATGCTCAAACACCTCAATCCATAGGTTTGCATGCCTATGGCGACCTTGACACCCGTTCAATGCACAGCAGGCAGAAGCTCAAGAGACATCACGTGAGCGGGTCAGCAGGCCGTTGAGATTGCAGCCAAAAGTGCACATCACACCTGCTTGGGTATCAACTCCCGCCACCGCTGCCACACCACCACTGACACCCTGCCCAGCACTTGGGTCTAGCAGCGCTATCTCCAGGCTCTGAGCACAACCCTGCCTGATCATGACTGCAGATTCATCTTCAAAGTTTGGCTGCAGCAGAGCTACCAGGTTAGGTAGCCTGGCAGCCAGCTGGCTGATGAGCTTCACTGCCTGCAACAAACAAACAAACAGAGAGACATCAGCCGAGAGACCTAATAGTTGCTTCCAACACCAATAGAACACAAATATGACAGCTGTAAGGAGGATGCCATCTGTTGTTCTGCACACCACAAATTCCTAACATTGCTCGCAGTTGCCACATCAGACAGCAGAAGTTCTCCAAGTCCTGAGAGCCAAACCCCCCTCCAATGCTTACAACAATGCAAGGAAAGCAGTCCCTGTTGCATACCTCATATTGCACCTCCATGTCAGGATATAGAATGTATTGCATCAGCACAGAAAGTCGCCGTTGCGGCACCAGCAGCAGTTGATGCAAAGGGGCCAGCCGTTCACGCACAGTGAAGTTGCTGAGCTGTTCTGCTGCTGCTTGATCATACTCCAGTGCCAGGTTTAGCAGGCGAAGGCCCTCAAGGCAAGCAGCCAAGCGAGCGGGGCCTTCAGACCCAGCTTCCATAGCAGCCTGCAAACATATCCACGTTTACTCAAGTAGGTATGGATACGTGAGGCTTTGTTGATGCTGCAGTAGTTCCAACGCATATCCTTACAGACACCAACACGAGTTAAGTAATCTACCCCCACAGCAGTCAGGTAGATGCCAGCAATCCTAAACCCACTCTCGGCATGGGGTCGGCAGGCGGCTACAACTCACCGCCAACTCCTCATGCCCTGGCTGTAGCACATGCTGTAGCAGTGCCTTCTCCAGCTGCCTGCCGCCCATCAGGCTCAACAGCACGGCCAGCCCTGGGGGTGGCCTTACCAGCAGCTCCGGGGTGATGGGAGGGCAGCTGTTGAGGGCAGTCAGAGCCAGCTGGCAATGCTTGAAGCAGACAGCTGCTAGCTGCCACTTCTGGGTAGGATCCCTGCATAAGTTGGAGGTACACAAACATGCATCACCAGCAGACTCTGCACCAGCAGTACACATTTGTAACCTCGGTAGATTACATTGTGCGCTGTTGGCGAAGTGTGAGTGACGAGGAAGGAGAAGATGCTGGTGCACAATTTGTGACTGGTGCAGCATGATCGGCGGGCTGGCCGCATTGCTGTGTAGGGCGCTCTGCTATTCTTGTGCTTGTCAGCTATCTGACAGCTCTCACCTGTACCCTCTCTGCCACAGATGTGCCACCACAAACTGCAGCACAAGTTGTGTGTATGGCATCAGCACAATGCCAGCAGTGGGAAGCCCTTGGGGCCCCAAAGTCTCCATCAGCTGGTTCACCAGCCCAATGAACGCGAGTGTCTCACTGTAGTCTTCCGTGCGTGCTTCTACTTCATTGATCTGGGCAACCAGGTCAAAACGGGGAAGGCCTGCAAGGAAGCAAGAAAGCAAAGCCATGCACAAAGTTTTGCAGAACCTTCTGAACATCAACCAACATGCAACAGTATCCCTTTCAAACTCTTCATTATGTTGCAATATCTGCCGCCTAGCGACTACGCCTAAATGTTACTCACTTTCTTGACCTAAATCAAGCTTGTGAAGGACTGAAGAGGGTAGTCTAAGGTTACTCAGGGAAATTGACACTCAATTTACACCACACTGCCCAAGTAGCCCACTGTGCTGTGGCATAGTAAATGGCCCATGCGATGCTGCATATTGCTGAACGTGTAGATAATGGGATTCTGTGGACACTGAGTGAGCTACTTCATTTGCAATTCCCACTGTTGAGGATGGGCACTATCACTGTCAGCGGCTGTGTTGTTAATCTTATACATATATATAAATGACACAGCACTTAGAAAACAGCCAGTCACCTGACAACCATACTGCAGATAAGACGATAGTAATACAGCGCAAAGGCAAAGTTTACTTTTGCCAGCAAGTCTGCAGGAAACTGCAGGCACCAAGCATGCCTGCTGTCTGTGTGGCTCACCAGCATAGCCATCGATTCCTGCTTGAGGAGGTGCGACAACAGCCGCAGCCAGCAGGCGCTGCAAGAGCCGCTCTGCAGCATCCTTGAACCTCCCCAAAGCAGCAATGGCCCTATGTACAGCTGCTTTCACCACAGACGGCACTCCATGACACATCAGCTGGAAAAGTGGCTCATATATGGGCAGGCCGAGGAGGACGCTTGATATGTCACGCTCTATGGCTTGCAGCTCTGTGCGCATCTCGCTCTCTGACCCGTTAGCAACTATGGCACTGCATCAGCAACATGGGAGACAGGCGGAGGGGTGGTGAGGGTTGGCGCTCCATAGAAGGAAGACACAGCGGCTATGCCACAGGGCAAGAATACACGACCGGTGGGGGATACTTAGGATTGCTGACACCCCTTGAAAGTCATGGCGTGGCATCCTGCAAGCGAACTGCAGACAGCCGCTCGAGTGGTTGGCACAATAAACAGCGGAGTGATGCAGAAAGCTGCAAGCTTAGTGATGCCTACAACAGGTCCAGGGCCCACCTGAAGAGGTCTAGGTATGCCACGAGCAGAGCAGCATCACCGGGAGGCATGAGTGCATCATCACGAGCGGTAAGCAGGCCTGTTGGGACCACAGAGCCACCAGCAACACGTGCATCATGCTCCAGCTCCTCGTACCGCCTGCAAACCACAAGGTTCAATGGGTACTTACTGACAGATGCAGCAAGGTGTTGAATTGTCTAGGTAAGTCTGTGAAAAATACTCAGCTGAACAGTGCAGTTGGTGAGAGCCCAGAATGAGCATCAAGCTGTTAGCCCTTTGCCTGCCACTTGGTACTCATATGAATATTGAGCCAAAAACTTTTTGTTGCGCAGCGCTTAGGAAGTAGCCATTCACAGCAACTAGGCTTAAATGTATAGAACCCCTACCCCCGGCCCATGAGGGCGGCGCATGCCTGGTGCCATAGGTGGCCCCTGTGCTGACCAACACAAGCACACCTGCAGTACGCCACCACCGACTGAAACAACTTTTTCCACGTGAAGTGCTCCAACTCGGGCTTTGTTGCATTCTGTCTGAACTGAGCCAGGATGAAGCGACTGCCCCGGGGCCCGGCAGCCAGCGATGCCATAACACTGAGGAACGAGACACGGACATCTGGAATCTGCATGGCCTGATGCACAGCAACCTGCAGCACAAAAGGGACCATGGTTTCATCAGTTCCTCAGCTGGCCTGCATTTGGGATGATAGGGTGGTGAGCACCTGGCATTTAGGAGCCAGAGGCTTGGAAATTGTAGCAGGACTGTGAGTCAGCAGGACTGTGAATCAGCAGGACTGTGAGCTTCAACATGATTTGTGACATCCTGGCCATAGTGATGATGGCAGTGCTGTGACAACATAGCTTCTAAGCACAGGTCAACTGCAATACAGTGATAAGATGCTACTTGTGCATCCAGATTACACAGAAAGATGGTGGTTGCGGTTTCCGTTGCCGCAACCCAAAGATGCTGCATTGAGGATTATACATACAGTATGTTCCTTGTGTGTGCTTGATGTCCAGCTATCATGTACTCACATAGCTCATAAAACTTGATACAAATGTGTAGGCTTCAGGTGCTTCCCCATCAAACCACAGCCCTGGCCGCACTTTGAACACAGCAGCAAGAGTCTCCAGCAGCGAGGACAGATCATCCTGCACTGCTTGCTGCTGCTGCCCCTGCTGCATTCCAAACTGCCCCCCAGGAGTGCTAGGCACTACTTGAAGAGCTAGCTGCCCAGCAGTAGGGGTGCCAGGCGCTGCAAGTGCTGCTGCTGTTGTGGGCAAGTAAGAGCCTCCTCTGCTGCTGCTGACCTGCTGCTTCATGTGGTGGTTGCTGGCCTTTATGAGACTCTCACTCAGTTCCCTGCACTTGCAGATTGAGCTGTGGTGGCGAAGGTACTGAAGCAACAGCATTCAAGTGGATATAGCAGCCACAATCGTCGGATCATCAGCCTGCATGGAGAGGTTCTCACTGGCTGTCGGAGTCATGCCACTTTCTGCTCAAGTGCCATGAATCCGCTGGTTTCTGCATGTGTATTAACACAGCATGCAGCAAAATCAAAGCCCGTGTCACTTTCAAAAGCAGATCACTGTGTCTTTGAAAAGACATATCACGCAGCACTCACCGTCTACTGGCAGTGTCAAACTGCAACATCTCTGTCAGCAACTTGTACACCATCCTGGCACAGAGGTGCTTATGCTCCTGCTCAGGTTCTAACTGGAAGGCGGTTGAAGCCAGCAGTCCAGAAAGAGTGCTCAAGGCCCTAGCTTTGCCGGCAGTCTCCAACAGGGCACTTGGAGACATGGCAGGGTTTTGTCCTGCAGGGTACAGCCCTCCAGCTGCAAGACTAGAGCCACCAGGCGGCCGGCTGCTGCTGGTTATAGCGTCTTGTGTGAGAGCCCAACTTAGGGCAACCACAGCAGAGAAGCCATCTTCTGCTTTGGCAACTGCAGTAATCAAGGTCCATGATTCATGTCAACGGCGCACATCAAATCAGCTAGAATATATGCCCAAAGCGTGCCATGCAGTTTGTGCAATGTTGCAACTACGATGGTAGGGCTGGAAGTGCAAAAGACGTTGTGTAGATGCATATGTGTGTGTATAATGAAAAATAATGACTGGCATTCTAATTGGTGGTGATCGCTTGACGTTGATGTTGACAACCATCTGATGAACTGCAGTGATACAAGCCTGAAGCAAGGCTATGCTTTACCACACTGGCTCTATCACTCAGTGGCTGCTCTGAAATTGGGCAGTGTACCTTTGCTCCAGTGCTCCTGCAGCTCCGAAGCCCGCAGCAGGTCTGCTACCTTTGCTGGCGGCCTGCCTGCTCCTCCTGCTGCGCTCTCCAAGGACACTGCTGCCACAACAGCCAGCAGGACACAGGTAGCCTGCTGCAGCAGTACATGGGGTGCATTGGCTCCTGCAACAGCACAGCAAAGGTCAGAGCTGTTGGCGGTTGTGCTCATAGTAGATTGGCCTGCTGCTGATCAGCATACTGGTATTAAAGCTGTGCTGACCTAGCAGGTGACACACTGCTGAAGCCCAGAATGCGTTGGCGTCACGGCCATCAAATGCACTTGACAGATTTGAGATACATACTCCGCACATAGCTCCATTCCTATTACCACAGCCCCAGTGATTATGCAGGAATGCCAGCACTACATCTGCAAGGGTTCTGTCAAACTCAGCAACAGCTGGTGACTTGGCTGCCAGATCTCCATACCATTCACATTCACAGGACTCGCTCACCAGCTTGTTTTACTCTTGCAGCCTTTGACTCCAGCAGCCCCAGCAGGTCAGCTACTGTTGCTGCTGTGAGGACAGTGGGGCTCAGCACCACTGCGTACAGCAGTGCCCTACACAGCTCTGTGCGTTCCTGGGTTGTGTACCAGGTCCTGGTTGCTACTGTGCCATACTGATCGTACACGTTGTCAAACTGAGGACCAAGGGAGTCTAAGCTGTGATCCTGTTGCAGCAGCAGAAGCAAAAGGAGGCGGTCCACATGGATGGAGTGCTGCTTGTCTAAAAGATACTATTAGCCAAGAGGTCCAGGAGTTGATAGACGTAGTCCACTTGTTGCTACTAGGGGGAAATGCAAAAGGTCAGTGCAGCAGGACCATGTTCTGTGGACCCAAAGTGCGTAATATCCCACTGCAACACATGCTGCTCAAGCAAGCTCAAGCACCTTATCAAACTGACGCAGCCACAACCTGTTGCTGACGACTATACCCACTGCACTGTGTATGCTAGATAGAGGAATATATGCCACTGTTCCGATTACTGCTCACACCATGCCCACCTTGATGACCTGCACCAGCCTGCTAATGAGCACATTCTTCCCTGCGTGCTCTTCCCTTAACAGTCCCTCGTTGAATTTAACCACCACACCCAGTTGTGGCTGATCCTCTATCAGTGCAGCAAGGCTCAGGCTGTTGCCATCGCCTGCTGCTCCATCCATTTGGTTCCCTAAGTACATGACATGCATGCAGCAGCAGCAGCAGCAGCAGCAGCTGCTTGCGTGGACACCAGTGAGTCCTGGGCTATCATGCACATCTGTGCTAACGGCCACAGCTGTGCTGGCAAGCAGCTCTGAACACTTGAGGCCTGTCCATGAGAAGCACAATTAAGATGAATAGACTGCTGCAGCAAAGCGACATAGAGTGATTGGAGAGATGTGTCGCGGTTGCATCGTGATGTGTGCATTTGGCGCGTGAATGAATCATCCACAGCTGTATTCTGACCTTCTGCCTCCCCAAAATCGCCGATTTCCAGCTGATGGAACAGCTGCAGAGCCAGCAGTCGGCTGATGGATCTTGCTGCATCAAGTCGCTCTGTTAAGTACACCCCCAGTGCTGCCTCCCGCCCACCGTTGCCCCACTGCACAGCAGATTGACAGAAACAGCAGCTGACATTGGCATTGCTGGCGTGCAAAGAGGCGGCCTAGTGCAGGCAAAGTGCCACGTAATGCTTCTCTGCTTGCCGGGGTGCAGCCCTACTGCATCAGCTGCAGAAAGGGTGTGCCTGCTGCAGGTGTTGTGGTACCAGCATCATGAATGGTCACTTACTGTTTCCTGTGCATAAGTCAGCAGCTCCACACAAGTAACTTCATCAAGCCGTAGCTTATCCGAAAGCTCCACAACCTGCACAAGCCGCAACACAACTGTTTGCCAAAGTATGAGCTAAAGGACAACAGCAGAAGGCCTTGTTGCTGCAGGCACACTGCAAGATCATCGACCAAGATGTTGTGTTCCACTGCATCTCAGCAGCTCATTAGAAAAGCATTGGCAATAATATGTTCATGCTGACTGCTGCTATGACCAATAGATACTGACTGACAAGCACCTGCTGGCAGCTGCCTGCATAAACCACTCTTCTTTCCAGCAAGAGCGCATGTGCATCTCTTTGCGCCAACCAAGAACTATTTTCTGGCTGTTCACATGCTGTGAATGCCGATGGGAAGCTTTGTCATGCTAACCTGCAGTTGATCAGGGTCATAGTCCAATGCAACTTCACCATAGTTCTGCGTTTGGACTTTGCCCCTGGCAACTTGTTGCCGCAAAGAGTGATCAGGCCCCTAGTACAGCAGCCAGGTACAACCACGGATATCACATTATGTACGCTGCAGGCTGCCTGCGGTTGATTGGAGCGGCAGCAGGTGCGATGGCAATGTTGCATTGCACTGACACGCTGTTACACCAGGGCTGGGTCTTGCCATACAGCATGTTCCAGCTATGTCATCTAGAAGTGAGCTACCCATTGACGGTAGGAATATTACTAACCCTGTTCTGGAAGAGATTCAGCAGCCTGCCGCGATACTGCTCCAGTTCAAGCTGCAGGGTGGCGGGTTCCAGTTCTGTCCCAGGAACCACCTGCTGCATGACCTGCCAGAGCGCCTGGTAGTTATCCATTACGCAACTATCCTGAAACCTGACGAGATAGGGCCCTCAGAGATCATAGACTCCACTGCCGTGGCTTCGCCACTGATCGTATCTGTCTGCACTCTGCGCCAGCCGTTTCGAGGCCATGGCTTGTTTTCAACATATACACCTAGATCTGTTGATAGCATCGAATTACCCTTTTTCTCGCCAGCTGCCCTGCTGCTTCAAAATGGCATTCTAAACCGCTTGTGACACAAGCTGTCCTCTTCGTGAATACGAGAGGTGACACCGGCTGTGCACTTGACTTGTCAGAATACCATCGCACTTTCAGTGCTGCACACATCTGTCGTATGATCACGCACAATGATATCCGTCCTAGGTAGTTGCTGCACGGTGCAGCACCCTCTCGGTGGCTCTTGTCACACACATTTGCCGTTCTACGCCCTTAATGAGCCATGTCTTGTGTACGTGAACTTTGAGCTTGTCCTGTTGCCTTCAGCTTGGCATTGAGGCCCGTCAGATTCCTTTCTTCACATTCAATGTCTTCAGTGAAAAATTGCTTTCCTGTGCCACAGGATGATCCCATTGTACCAGTGGTACAGCTGTAGCAGGTGCCCTCTTTACGGCAGCAAAGCAGGCTGATAGAAATAATCAGTCAGTACTTTGCAGCCATAGCAGTTCTGCCATTGGCCCCGCGTTTCAAATCCACCCAGACAATTTTATTCACTTCTGGACTAAGCAGGCTGAGCCCTTCCAAAACGACAGAATATGTATATTATTGCAATGTATGG
Source organism: Coelastrella sp. MACC-549 (assembly GCA_018290735.1). NCBI lineage: Eukaryota > Viridiplantae > Chlorophyta > Chlorophyceae > Sphaeropleales > Scenedesmaceae > Coelastrella > Coelastrella sp. MACC-549. The sequence continues at coordinate 53,075 of JABEVS010000041.1, forward strand.
CATCCTAGTAGCTCTGTCCTCAAAGAAGAAGCATTGAGGCTGTACTTGGCTCGCTAACGGGCGGGTTACACTCGTGCAGTACAACTTGAGGGCCAAGGATGAAATGGGCTACCAGGAGTGTCGCATGCGCCAAGCTGCTCAGCTCAGCTACTCCACAGCCACGTAAGTTAATCACAGTGATAATTACTCACAGACTGCTGAGCACTTGCTGTAAACTCTGACATATGAAGTGATATGCAGCACCATGTACAGTCACCACAGGGAATCACTGTATAGCCGGCGGCTATCACAGTGGTCAATCCTCTTTCGCTGACTGTTTTGAGCATATGTTGATCAAAAGCATGTGTGAAGCAGAGCTGCTGTTTGCACATCAAGCTAGGTAATAAATGCAACCACTATTCCCACCAACACAAGGAATCTCGTAACTTGCAACACTGCAGTATGACAGCCAATAAATAGTCCGACCGCTGCAACCACCTCAACGACAGAACATGCACTGGCACTCAACAGGCATGTAGACACAACCCCCATAATATTAAGAAACTACTAGGTACTTGATGCAATAGTGCAGTAACTTTTCAGCTAAAGACATTTATGCAGCAGTAAGCTGCAGTGCAAGACATGGGGTGGTTGTTATAAAACACCACACAGCCCCATTGCACTGATATCAGGCCTGAATGCCGTGCTTGTTGCAGTGATACTATGGAATAAGTAATGAAACGTGTCTGGTTGTCGACAGTGCAGCACATGCTGGATAAAAGATGGCAACGAGTTTGCGCAACTCCAAGAGAAACTCAGAGCCAGTGAGAGTACAACAAATGTTGGGCAGGAGACAGCACATACGAGTGTCAACTTCTCCCTGAAAAAGTTCAATAATAACAATATGTCCCAGTCCATGCAAGTTGCCCCTGACTTTTGTCATGCAACATGATACAGCATTTGCTGGACACCCCACTACCAGTAAATGATATATCTGCGTTCTGGCAATGAAGAGGCAGCTGATACCTGCGTGTCATCTGCCACCGCATTTCCAACTCAGAAACCATGTGGATGCCTCGAGCAGTTCGTCATGCTTGAAGCTCCGAATAGGATAGGTTAAGAACCCCAATACAAAATGCACCTGTCTGTAGAAGGAAGGCATGGTTCATGTTGAACAGTGTGGTGACAGCAGCTGCAAAGTGCCACTACTAGTAGTAGTTGCAAGCTCCACCTGACAGCAGCAAACATCCTGGAGCTCATGTGCTGTTCCATCGCCCACTCTGCACCCATTCATCTGCTTACACGTTGTAAACAGTGGCACTGTGCAAACTGCTAGGCTGTGTGGCACACAAACCATGACTGTCAAGTGACTCATCCTGCACGCTTGCTCCAGCCTCGCCAAGTTGGCAGCATACTTTTATCTTGGAGGCATGCACGTGCAAACAGATTCTGCCAGCCACAGAGACTCATGAAACCGGATTCCAGCCTATTGAGAACTTTCTCCGCTTTGCTCACACCCTGTCAAGCTCTCCACATCCAGCCAGGCCCCATTACTGGCCATGCCCACCAGAGCGCCTGTGTGCGAGCCGTCTTCGCTGTCCAGAATTGCCAGCACCTGCTGCCACTGCTGCCTCATGCTTGGCGTCCTTGCCTGCAGGCTGGCTGTCTCTTGTTGATACTTTGATATTTGTGGCACCACGCTGATCCACCTGCGGCTGTGCGACTGGGCCTTGCCTCACAGGTGTGTTTGGAATCTGTGGCTTGATATCCTTCAGTGCGGGCTTAGGAGAAGGTACTGGCTTGACCTTTCCAGTAGACGACTTGTCACCCTGCTTGTGCTGCTTAGGGTTCTTGTTGTGTTTGGGATTCTTGTCATGATTGGGCTTTTTACCGCCATGATTGGGCTTTTTACCGCCAGGAGGAGCTGGTGAGCTTGGATTCCTGGGAGTGGGACTGGTTGCCACAGTGGGGGGGTGTGGTGAGCTTGCTGTAGGTGCCTCAGGGCTGGGCTGCACTGCTGGTGGCTCAGGTGAGCTTGCTGTAGGTGCCTCAGGGCTGGGCTGCACTGCTGGTGGCTCAGGGGAGCTTGGTGTTGGTGCCTCAGGGCTGGGCTGCACTGCTGGTGGCTCAGGTGAGCTTGTTGTGGGTGCCTCAGGGCTGGGCTGGACTGTGGGTGGCTCAGGTGAGCTTGCTGTAGGTGCCTCAGGGCTGGGCTGCACTGCTGGTGGCTCTGGTGAGCTTGCTGTAGGTGCCTCAGGGCTGGGCTGCACTGCTGGTGGCTCAGGTGAGCTTGCTGTAGGTGCCTCAGGGCTGGGCTGCACTGCTGGTGGCTCAGGTGAGCTTGTTGTTGGTGCCTCAGGGCTGGGCTGCACTGCTGGTGGCTCAGGTGAGCTTGTTGTAGGTGCCTCAGGGCTGGGCGGCACTGCTGGTGGCTCAGGTGAGCTTGTTGTTGGTGCCTCAGGGCGGGGCTGCACTGCTGGTGGCTCAGGTGAGCTTGTTGTTGGTGCCTCAGGGCTGGGCTGCACTGCTGGTGGCTCAGGTGAGCTTGCTGTAGGTGCCTCAGGGCTGGGCTGCACTGCTGGTGGCTCAGGTGAGCTTGCTGTAGGTGCCTCAGGGCTGGGCTGCACTGCTGGTGGCTCAGGTGAGCTTGTTGTTGGTGCCTCAGGGCTGGGCTGCACTGCTGGTGGCTCAGGTGAGCTTGTTGTTGGTGCCTCAGGGCTGGGCTGCACTGCTGGTGGCTCAGGTGAGCTTGTTGTTGGTGCCTCAGGGCTGGGCTGCACTGCTGGTGGCTCAGGTGAGCTTGTTGTTGGTGCCTCAGGGCTGGGCTGCACTGCTGGTGGCTCAGGTGAGCTTGTTGTTGGTGCCTCAGGGCTGGGCTGCACTGCTGGTGGCTCAGGTGAGCTTGCTGTAGGTGCCTCAGGGCTGGGCTGCACTGCTGGTGGCTCAGGTGAGCTTGCTGTAGGTGCCTCAGGGCTGGGCTGCACTGCTGGTGGCTCAGGTGAGCTTGTTGTTGGTGCCTCAG